>MCJB01046103.1:0-45327 GCA_002018475.1 Nicotiana obtusifolia
TATATATATATATATATATATGTATATACTAAATATATTAACAAGAAAGCGACCAACTCCGGTCGCTATTGTATATCCTTCTTATTAGCGACCAAAGTTGGTCCCAAAAAGAAAATCTGATTTATTTTAATTTTAGCGACCGAGTTTGGTCGATAATTTCCCTATAAAAATTCCCTCCAGATGGCGACCAATGTTGGTCGCCCAATTAAAATCTGATTTAATTAATATTCCAGATAAGCGACCAACTATGGTCGCCAATTTCCCCATAAAATTCCATCAAATAAGCGATCAACTTTGGTCGCTAAATTAAAATCGGATTTATTTAATATTCAAGATTGGCGATCAACTTTGGTCGCTTCTTTCCCCATAAAATTTCCCTTCGATAAGCGACCAACTTTGGTCGCTATACTAAAATCTGATTTATTTAATATTCAAAAGAAGCGACCAACTTTGGTCTCTTCTTTCCCCATAAAATTCCCCTTCAATAAGCGACCAACTTTGGTCGCTAATTTTAAACGTGGGTCCAGTTTTGCGACCAAAGTTGGTCGCCAATTGTGAATTTTCTTTGACCAGGTTGGTCTGACCAGTCCGGTCAAAAAGTTAACGAATATGGAGACCAATGGGCGACCTATTTTGGTCGCTATCTGATTTAAGTTTTTTTTTCAATTTTTTTCTCTACTTTAGCGACCAATGTTGGTCGCTTTTTGTGGCAGACCAACTTTGGTCGCTAATTTTTGGTCGCTAAAACACTGATTTTTAGTAGTGACCGGTGTTTGATCGATGAACTACTTGATTGAAGATGTCTCTGCTACATATTTTGAGGAGTAGGTGGTGTCGGTTTCCGGCAACTTGCTAAATTCCACCATGCAGCGGCCATCGCCTTTAAATTTACTTTCACGTTAGGAAAGAATTTCTTTCTCCTTAAAGTAGGTGTTCCCTCCGCAAGGGCATAGTCCCTAGTCTCGTTTTTACCGAGCTTAATTCTCTATGGCATGAACGTCTTTGATTTGATGGAGACAGAAATATATAAAGTGTGCAGTGAAGGTATAACTGTATTATCCAAGCTGAAAAGAAAGTGTTTTTAGGTTGGCAAGCTATATAGAAGAATTATTATATCCCAAGAATTTTGGTGCTGAGGAAAACTGACCCCCTTTTGACATTTTCTAAATATTTTAGAATTAAGATAAAAATATATTGACACGTGTTGAACACTTAAGTAACATTCGTTAGGAGAAATGATGTCCACATCATACTTAAAATTGTTAATCCAATGTTGTTTAGTTCCTATATTACTTTTTCGCATAATCCTATATTATTTTGTGTGGAATAGAAAACTACAAGTACTGTAATATATGAATAAATCAAGTAAAATGACAAAATTAAGACTCATGGCAACACAATCTTCCATTTTGAGTAAAAAGCAAACACCTATTTAAAATTTTACACTATATTCTAATTTTAATACGACAAACCAAACTTCGAATAAGAAACAAATCGCACATTACAGCTCATGCATAACCCTTGCATTTTCATCCCTTAGTTATACTCGCCCAGTTCCGAAAAATAATAGCATTTCAATAAAGAATAAAACCCCACAAAAATTACCCACAAAAGAGAAGAGGCGGAGCTAGCTCAGTAGGTGCGGATAATTATCCAACCTCTTGAACTTGTAATCGAAAAAATAATCTAATCTCTTAAACTTAACTATGATTTTTAGTTTAAGAATCAAGAAAGGAAATAATTGCATTGTTGTTGCTGGTTCAGAAAGGCAAATATCACAATATCAATCATCAATCAAACAAATAATTTTAAGCAAGAGAAACCTGTCTTACCTATGCATGATTGCTTATGTGTGTTGGCGTGCAGTTCCAGCTCAAAATGAAGAAGAAACAACTTAAATTAGTACTATTGTCCATCTGTCGATTAATCAACTCTTGAACTTCATTCATTGTGAATAAAAAAAAGACAGCCTAGTGTACTAAGCTCCCGTTATATATTGGTTCGGGAAAGGGTCGGACTACAAGGATCTATTGTACGCAGTCTTACTCTGCATTTCTACAAGAAGCTATTTTCACAGTTCAAACTCGTAACCTTTTAATCACATGACAACAATTTTACCAGTTATACCAAGGTCCCCTCCTGTGAATGGATGACTCGATAATATTCGTGTAGTTGGAGCCGTAGCCAAGACAGACATTGTCACTGTCCTTACATTCATCAATTATTTATCATTGTCTAATGTCTCCCAAGGACATAGATCTTATTTGAAACTTTTGAGAGTGGGGAACACATGGCACCATTCCAATATACTTTGCATTTTGGGCATAGCTAAAACAAGTTGCACCTGCCAACGTAGTATGATTTAAGTGCATGCCCAAAGCGAGAAATAGAAACAAAAAGGAAAAAAATGAAGACTACAACTTGGTACTTCGTATGGCTCTATATGCATTTACTTTGTTATGTTTGTTATGGTGTCGCTGTTGGATTATTATATGGCGGAAGTTATCTTAATATCGAAATCAGGTATATTCTAAATAACTAAAGTATATAGGAGATTTTACGGGTTATTTCTTGAAGCATAAATAAAATTCGTCAATCATATGACCCTTCAATTTCACAACAATTTAACGGGATCACCACCACCTAGGCGATTACGATCTCCAAATATTTCACGATCTTCTGTGTTACCCGAATAATAATCAAAATTGCAAATTTGGTACTAACAAATTTTCCTCCAAAATCAGAGAGAAAAACATCTACCACCTACGGAAAACACTTTCCTCTATGTAGGCCACGTTTTAAGGTTTTAATTTTTTTTTTTAAAACTTGTTGGGTTTTCTTTTCCACCAAAAAAGATTTTCCTTTTAGTTTCAAATTATTCAAGTACAATAGGGACTACATAATTTATTTAAAAAGGCTTTGTATAATGGAATCAATTTGAAAATTCAAAATTAATATTATCAAAACAAATTACAAATTATTTCATTAAAATTTCACAATTGTATTCTTAGTTCAGTTTCAAAATTCTTCCATTAAATCTTATTTAACTTTAGATTTTAAATTCAGATATTAATTAATTAAATTAAGTTATTGACAGTTTAACTTATTTAACTTATTGATGGTTTTTTTTTAGACTTTCGCTAAAATTATTGCATGTGTCAAATACAAAATTAACTTTTCAGAAAGAATCCCACTTTAGTGGGAACTGGAAATAATGGGATAGTAAAGAGTTCGTAAAGAGATTAGGCTTGCACGTATAAAAATCTGGCCGAACAGCGTACAAGATGGTAAAGTTTCCCAGGGGCACAAGATAGACGCGAGACACACAAAGTCACAGTTGAGAATAATTTAGGGAAAACGACATAGGATAGCCGCTTTTTAAATAATAGCTTGAAAAAAGTATATATTTTGTATATATATATATATATATATCAGGGAGTTTTTTCAGAGCTGAATTGTGCGTGCATTTCTGCCAAAGCAAAATCACGTGTGTACTTGGTGTATAACCTCAGCAGTATCTTCCATCAGAACATACATATACATATATATATATATATATATATATATATATATATATGTTGTATGTTATATATAAAAATTATATAAATTTTATACACTTTTTGACTATCAAATTTAAATAATTTTTTACGCGACTAAAAGTGATAATACCACAAAAAATTACGTATTGGAAGCTTGCATTAACCAAAGAATCTACCACTGATTTTTGACAATATTTCCTCGGTTTAATTAGTGTGGAATAATGCATGGAGTGGTTCCGATTTTAAAGTCCCAAAAACATGAGTATTAACTAATTGAGTTTAGGTAAAAGCAAAAGAGACAAAAGAAAGTAAATAAAAAAAAAAGCAGAACTTTGGTATGGCAATATGCTCGATTGTTTGTTCATCAAAAGGAAGAAGAAGGGGACCAGTTACTATAATACTGTGTAATTTGATTGCGTGACAGCAATACAACAATAATTACTTCTCAATTCCATTCCATGTTAGTTCAAGATTTGAAGCCAATTGTATGAATCTTCATCGTATATTTCACTTCTTTTGGACATGTTCTATTCTAGTATTCACAAATTTTCTTTTAAAACTAATTAGATGTTACGTTCTCGAGTGCTATAGATTAACATTTTTATATACGGTTGAAATCTCGCCTACGACATAGCAGGTCAGGTTCGGAACTTGGCAATAAACGACTGAAGATCGACTTCAAGTCCCACCGAGTTAGCGACTAGGACCAAACACCTGCCTTCAATAACACCAAGGCCGGGACCCCGATCCTGGTTCGAACGACCTCGAAACATTGTTAGCATAACAGAAGACCGAAATATTCGTGGTCGGTCGGATATTACGGCGGGAATCTCGGCATGTATCAGTAAGGAACCGGCAATCAGCAAATCAAGAGATTTTTTTACCTTTTATAGAATTGTGCCTAAAGTAGGACTCCTCTATTATATAAATGGGGATATGATAATTCTTGAACACGTTGTAACACGCATTCCAAAGCTATACATTATTATTCTCTTTAAGTTCTTATTATTTTGTCTTGATATCGATCAAAATACGTCCGGCTCGAGGGTGGCTAACCCTCCAAGGCTAAACTGTTCAATTCGTGTGGTTTGCATTTACTTTATCATTACTTATTTCGATTGCAATCTGATTTATTATTCTGTGTCAAGTTAATTCACGTATCCTTAAAATCACTTACAAATTTAATTGTTATCCGATTTGAGGGTAAACAATTTTCTAACTCATAAAAAAAGCAGTCCAATGTTCATAGCATTTCGCGTTTATGCAGCGCTCGGAGAAGAACCACATATCAGTGAATGTGATGTAGGCAGCCTGTCCTACTACAAGTATTAGTAGCTGATTTCACTGCTCAAACCTGTAATATATAGGTCAACTAGCATTCAAATTTCTAAATAAACAATACCTTTAGTCATCGTATGTTAGACCCTGTGTATTTTGAAAGTTTACGTAACACATGAACAACCTATCTTACATGGCAATATTTCACACAAACGTAAATACAAATTGGTCTTTTCTTCTTTATTGTGACTGCTTCAAGTATACAAAGTTAATATATTTGTATCGAACAGGGGCAGGGTATTAATTTACAGGATCACACGAATCCAGAGACTTTTCCTTATATCCAATATTTAATTGCGAACTCGATAATGAATTGAATGTCAAATTCTTAATTTATAAACTTCAGTTTCTGATTCCGTCTTTAATATTGGAAATCATAAGGGTGGGGAATATTTAATTATCAAATAAGACTTTTTTTTTTGTTATGGTTATATATAATATATTACATTATAAAATAAATTATTTTAAAAATATTGTAGCAACATTACTCATGAATCAAATTGGACTAAAAATTAACCCGACTTTAGATAAACTGAAATGGGTTGGGTCAAGATGAGCTGAGTTCAATAAATAGGCGCAACCCAAACTTAAACGAGTTAGACAGGCCAAAGAAGTTGGGCCTGGTTTATAGTGGGCCTAAAATTTGGTCCTAGTATTTGGCAAAGTGCACAAATAGTCACTTTTTAGGACCGTTAATAAAAACATACTCTAGTCAAAATATACAAAGTACTTAAAGTTTAGTTGTCTTAGAATCAAAATTCAGACCTCGGGCTTGAATTATCCTTAGTTTTTTCACAAATATCTTAGTTAATTTCTTTGTTCTTTTATAAATATTTCACTCTTAACTATCAAGCTTATGACTCAAAATAAGTGCCTAAACCACCGAACAGAACATAATTTGAGACTAAGAAACGTTTTGCTAAACAAAGTACCTCCATCTTTGCATGATGTAAGATTTGATAAACAATGGCCTACCAATTAGAACTCACCAAGTACCTCTAATTGCAAATTTGATGAATTTTAAATACTATGAAAATTCTGGATATGTTCTAAATAGGGGTGCTAACAAGGGCTATATGTCCAATTTTTTAGGGAAAAAAAAAATCAGAAATAACATGATTTACGATTGGTAATTGAAAAATAGCCACAATTCAAAAATAATTCAAGTTTAGCTGCTTTTTCATGTAAAGATAAAATTTGAATAAAAATACCTTTAAAAATCCGAAAAATTTCAGCATAATATGCTGGAGTTCGACTTTTTTACATATGAGATTCCAACATAACGTGTTGGAATTTCATAATGTGCTGGAGTTCCAACAGAATATGCTGGAAGTTTATACGCATGAGCTCCATAATCCAGCATATTATGCTGGAAATTTTCGTGTTTAAGCTAAAATAGTGGCTATTTTTCAATAACTTTACAACTACAGCCTATTTTTCGATTACCAATCTGAAAACTGGCTAGCCCATGTATTTTCAATAATTTTCCCTAGTATTGGGAGTAACTGCGACAAAATTGCCAGAAAGGCTTTGGGCTCATAATTTATCTTTGAGGTATTATCACTTTTAGCCCGCACCAGAAACTATTTATATCTGATAGTCGAAAAATTATATAAAATTTGTATATATAGAATGTATATATATATATATTAAAAATATACAAATTACATATATTTTTAGGGCTATTATTTTTTATTTACATAAATAACCGGTCATATTAATTTTTTAGTTTTTCTAGTCATATACATACTTTATATATTGATTATACATAATTATACATATATAATACATAAATTATGAATATATTATATCTTCATCAACTATTTTTAATTTAGGTGGCTGGATAAACGACTATATGAGTTAATTCTTCTTATTTTTACGGCGGCGATGAAATATCATTTTCCCATTATCTTTCGGTCCTGTTAGGAGGCCCAAATGAAGCACTCCGAACCGGCAGCCCGGCCCACGAAGCCAAAACCTCCCATTTACAGATGAATAAAACCAAAATGGGAAGGAGGAGAACCCCAAAAGCGCTCTCTTTCCACATTCTCTCAACTTTCTCTTTCTGCTCTTCCTTTCTCTTTTTCTAGCACACAGACCATCAATGGCATCGCCGCGCGAGGAGAACGTGTACCTGGCGAAGCTTGCTGAGCAAGCCGAACGCTATGAGGAGATGGTAGAGTTCATGGAGAAAGTCGTCGGTGCCGGCGATGACGAACTCACCGTCGAGGAACGCAATCTCCTCTCCGTCGCGTACAAAAACGTGATCGGAGCGAGGCGAGCGTCGTGGCGCATAATCTCATCGATCGAGCAGAAAGAAGAGAGTCGCGGTAACGAAGATCACGTAGCCTCCATTAAAACCTACAGATCTAAGATCGAATCTGAATTGACTTCGATCTGTAACGGTATCCTCAAGTTGCTCGATTCAAAACTCATTGGCACCGCTGCTACCGGTGACTCTAAGGTTTTCTATTTGAAAATGAAGGGAGATTATTACAGGTACTTGGCTGAGTTCAAAACCGGAGCTGAGAGAAAAGAAGCCGCCGAGAATACTCTTTCGGCTTACAAGTCGGCTCAGGTTAGGGTTTCATTCTTTATCATTTCGCTAACTTTGGAGAAAAATCTGATATGATTTCAGCTCTGCAAAAGAATGGCGATGTTGTCTGTGTTGCAAAATTAGAAACTGCATAAAGATCACAATTTTTATAATCCATAATTGAAATGTCAATGGGAAATATTTCCTATGCTAAACAATATACTTAGTTCCATTCTATGTGATGTTGTTTGACTAGGTACTTAGTTTAAGAAAGAAAGACTTTAGAACTTGTGGTCGAAGACATGCCATAAGTATTTGTATAGCTATAAATCATCTCATTAGTGTAAAATGAGAAGTTAAATTGTTTTTAAATATAGAAAGGTGCAATTTTTTGGGACAAACTAAAAAGGAAGGAGTGCCAGGTAAATTAGGACATGAAGTAAAATATTTTGAAAGTTGTCATCAAAGGAGAAAAATTTATTGTGCTAAACAATGTAGTATTATATCGTGGAAGCATGAAGTTGACATCTTCCTATCCTTTTCAGGATATTGCTAATGTTGAATTAGCCCCTACACATCCAATCCGATTGGGGCTAGCTCTCAATTTCTCAGTTTTTTACTATGAGATATTGAACTCTCCTGATCGTGCTTGTAATCTCGCCAAACAGGTAATAAATTTATTGTATTTCTTGTTTTAGAACATTCAAAGGACTTCTCTAAAAGAAAACAAGATGTTTGGATCTATTTACTGATGTTTATTGTTTGTATGGCTGTTTAAAAGGCATTTGATGAGGCTATTGCGGAGCTTGACACCCTGGGAGAGGAGTCCTACAAGGATAGCACTTTGATTATGCAACTTCTTCGTGATAACCTCACTTTGTGGACCTCGGATATGCAGGTAAGTTCTTGTGTTCTCTTGTTTATTGGATTGGTTTATTTGTTCTTCTTTGATAGTTCGGCTAATCCATATCTTGTTGGCTTCTCTTCTTCAGGATGATGGAACTGACGAGATCAAAGAACCATCAAAAGCAGAGGAGCAGCAGTAATGTGAGTGAAGCCTCTTTGCTTAGGATTGATATCCTATGGCATAACTTGCTCATTGATCGAAATTTGCTGTTTGTGTAGTTCTGAATTCCCTGAATTGTAATACCTAAAAGCAGTGTTTCTTGCCATTTGTTGTTTTCAGCAAAGATTACTTTTTCTCTCAGTATTTCCCTTGTATTTGGCTGCTCCAGTGAAACTCTCTTCTTTCGTGGAAATGAATTCTTGTTTTTACAGAGCAAATTATCATTTTGTATTTCCCTTTTCTTTAAGATATGGGGCATTGCTGATTTGATCTCCCTTTTGATTCAGCATTTTGATTGCCTACTCCATCTTGTATTCACATGGATATGTGCTTAGTGACTTTGTATCAAGTCAAGATTGAATTTTCTTGAGACACATCCTTTATGTTGCATTAACATACTCTCCTCAGATAGTACTACCAAATAACATCCCATCCGTCCAAATAGTACTTTTTCTTTTGTTATTTGGTAGTATTCACAGTTGGTGTAGGATAGATCTATGTAACAATCCTTGGGAAGAACTTTTTGCTCTGTTTCTTGGTTGGCAAATCTCTGGCTGTTGACTTCTGGTTTCTATCTGCCCCACTTTAATGTTTCCATGCATAATGTGCACAATTGTACTGTCATTTTACCTAATAAAAGGAGTTCCATCATGGCCCTTGCCTTGTTCATTGAATAAAGTTTTCAGTTGGAGCAGCAACATCTCATTGGCTAGCTGTCTGGTTTAGTCCAGATTCTCCGATGAATTTTGGGTTTGAATTTGAAACTTCTAATGCTACAATGTTGGTAACGATATTAGAGATGTTTTAGTACCAAACTCTGATAGACTGCTCTTTACCCTTTAGTAAATATATGAAAGTGTTTCCAGCATCAGCACTCAGAAACTTTGTCTTGCCAAAGGCAAAATAACGCCTGATACTAGTCAGTACTTTAATTGAATGTTAAAGCATTCTCCTTGATGACTAAAGCTGGGCATTGGACACTTTTTGTTCCGCTTTTCCAAACTTTATAGCTTGATTCACGTGACTTGCAAAACTTTTGTCCTTGGTGTACACTGTTTTTGGAACTATTAGGACTCGTTTGGTACGAGGGATAAAGAATAATTAATTTCGGGATTAAAATTATAAATGAGTCTATCTCATGTTTGGTTGGGATAAAATCGTGGTATAACTAATCTCGGGATTAATTATTTCGGGATTGTAATATTTTTTTATCCCTATGAGAAAATGAGATAATTAATCTTTGATTAATTAATTATGAGATAGCTTGTTTCCCAACCAAATGACCCCTTGCTTATTGCTTATAGCAATGAAATCCATTTGGAGTGGGAGTAAAAACATTGCAGTTTCAAAAAAACACTGATAATGCAAACCTACCGTTAGTGTTAGTTTTTCAAGTTGCACTCACACTCTCTTCCCCTTTTTCAGTTTTCTTTAATTTTGACTTCAGAGGAGTTGGATTAATATTGGCAGCATTGTATATTGGATACATAAATTAGTTCTTTTAATTGCACTCGTTGCTTTTCACTTCAAGGCTTGTGACACTTGTTGCTTCTTTTTGTGCTTTTTACTCTTAGAACCCTTGACCCAGTGAGTGTCACTGGTTTTAATATTCTCAATGAACACTTTTCTCTTATCTAGTGTGAGAAACAGTTGGTTTTCACTCTAAATTGGAATTTATGTTTGTAGTCCACAAAGCAAACCTAGTGTTTAGGATTCTTAACTGAACAGTTTGATCCACAAGTCACTTGTGAACTCCTGCATCCATGTAGTTGCAATATACAGTTAAATCTCTCTGTAACAGTTTCGTCTATTCTAATATTATTTGGCTGTCATAGTAAAGTGTTGGTTCTAAAGAAAACTTGGCTGTTTTAGTAAAGTGTTGTTATAAGGGATAAATGTTATAGAGAGGTCTGTTTGACGTGGATGTCTCCTCCAATATGCTGACATGTGGGAATACAGAATTTTGGAGCGCCTTTGAATATGGACTTGTACTTAGTTGACTTGCAGAGTTGCAATTATCTGAAGCTGCTAAAGTGTCCTTTGACCGTTACAAAAGGGCATTGAATGGGGTTGACATAATGTAAAAAGAAAAAAAATAAGAGTTGGCACTGATTAATTCTTTGAAGTTCTAAATGTCAAGTGGGTCTAGGTTTTCATCCATACTTTGCAGCAGGCTGATTCCTTCTCAAATATCGACCACATATATGAAGGTGGGCAACTTGAAAGAATGGAAACATCAACTTAAGTTTATGCATTGATGGTGTAAAAGACTTACACAACCAAGTCTAACGACAATAACAAACAATTCTCTCTATATAATTTCCGATGGCAATAAGGGAATATAAATAAAACTATTACGACTTTTGTTACACTTAAAATTGTAGTCCGGTATATGAAGTATTTCGTGTTCATATAAGATCCGAGTAAGAGCCGCACCCTAAAAAATGTGATGTAGGCAGCCTAACATGATGCAAGCATCAGTGGTTGATTCCATGGCTTGCACCTGTTACCTGTAGGTCCTATAAAGACAAAGTTCTCGATGCTCCAAGATTCCCCTTTATTTGAAGTTACGTTTATAGTGTAAAAATTCTTATCGTGTATAATAATCAACTTAGTTACGCTTATAGTGTAAAAATTCTTATAGAGTATAATAATCAACCGGATGCATGTTTAGCTACAGTATTTCATGTGTTCTTGAACCTCTCCAGTTTTGGTTTAGATCGATCTCTTAGAATTGATATTTGGGTGATGTTGGTGTTCTTAGATGTTCTCAATAATTATCCAATTACTACTGAAAAAATAAGTCTTGGATCCTTCCAATTATTTGTACTTTGTTTGCAGCTCAATCCAGCTCAGCTTTGTGCTGGAGAGCATTTTAAAAAGTTAACTACAAGTGAGAATGATACATTCAAAATTTTGGCTGTTTGATAGTCCATGTGAACAGCAAGACACAAGTACATTCAAACAATTTTGTTGCAGAGAAACTTGCTATTGACGTGGAAATTTGGACCTATCATTTTAATTTTAGGCTTCTGTTAAACAGTATGTGTATTTAAAATTATACATTTTAGCTTCAACTACTAAAGAAAATCAACATTTTATTACCTACTAATATGGTTATTTATTATATTCTAATTAGCACCTACATCAAAATTTGAGTTAAAAACTCTAAGTATGCGGATAGTGACGGATTTAAGATTTCAAAGTCATGGGTGCTCATCGGTAAAAATATCAGAAGAAGAAGAAAATAAATTTAGTGATAGGTGCTCGCTCAACACTTATTTAAATTTTTTGATAATTACTTGTATAAATCTATTAAATTTGGCCAAAGACAACGGGTGCTTAAGCACTCATAAGACTCCTTGTGGATCCGCCACTGTATGCAGAGCGGGACTAGGATTTCAACACATGTGTTCTGCATTTAAGATCCATGACTTCAAGTGCGAACCACTGTATTTCAAATTTAATATTTAGATATATTTAATGCATTTCTTAATAGAAATGTACTATTTGAGTAAAATTTATTGGGTTCGATTGAAGCTGTAGCTCGACTTCTACCTCCGTCCCTATAAATATGGATGTATGGCCACAACAGGTAAAAGTAAATTTATCTATCAATATTTAGGCAATAATACACCGGAGTCTGGACTACTCTGCTATGTTCAGGCAATCAATTTCATGTCCAAATTTAAAGCCCATACTGTATAATAGCGACAAAAATATTACAGGGAATGAAGGGGGCAGACACTTTCTTTCAGCTACGACAATAACAAGAAATATTTGAAATCTTAATATTTAATAAAATTAATATCATGTGTAGTGTTAAAACACTTGACAAACGATCAACAAAGGTTGTAGTGGAGGAGTAAGTATTCCTTCATCCTTAATTAGAGGTCTCGGAGTTCGAATCCTGAATATAAAGTCACCTTTATTAGAGAGCGATTTACCCCCAATGTAAAAAATCTAAATTTAATCGGACGTCAATATGAATATCGGATATCGGGTGAGGAAAAAAAAAACACTGAACAAACATTTACACTAAGATCTCATGGATTTCAAATACAAGCAGAACCTAGTAAGATGTTAATTAATTTGTTTTTTGAGGAAACAAAAAGGAGCTAATACTGAAGAGTAAAGAAAAGATGAATGCAATAAGCACAACTGTGAAGCTGCAATCGTTATTACAACCGAAAAGGTTCAAATATGCCCTTGCACTATATGAAATTGAATTTATTTGCTCTTTGTTGATACTTTAGCTCAAGAATGTCATTACGGTCACATATATGCCCTTACAATTAAAATTGGTCCATATATGTCCTTTTCGAAACGAAATCCACCCAAACTAATTAGCTCTTTCGTTAATTGTATTAAATTATATTATAAACACTATTTCCTTTTTATTACATAGTTTTTATTTTCTTTATCTTTCTCTTTTCTTTCTGCTTTTTTCTTTTCTTCTCTTTTTTTGCTTCTTTTTCTTTCTCACATATCCGATTTCCTCCACTGCTGATGCCTTCTCCATTTTGGTCATCAATTTCACTTGACAAAACTCATGAATTCCTGCCTTCACCCAATTAACATCACCGAAAAAATTTCTCCGACAATTTTCATCTCCTTCTTTTCAGAAGAACCAGAGCCTTCTCGCCGGAAAGCTTTTGGTGGTGTAGGTTTAATTTTTAGGAATAAAATCACGTGAAATTAGTGACGGAAATGGAGGTCCTGCTCTTGCTGAATGTGATGGAAAATATGAGAATAGGGAAAGAACATGGTGAGGTTTGTGATAGTAAAATTAGTAGGAATTCATGAATTTTGTTAAGTGAAATTGGTGATGAAAATGGAGAAGACATCAATAATGGAAGAAATCGGATATAGGAGAAAGAAAAAGGGAAAAAAAAGAGAAGAAAAGAAAACAAGAAGAAAGAAAAGAGAAAGGTAAAGAAAAAAAGTACTAATAAAAAGGAAGTAGTGTTTGTAATACATTTTAATACAACTAATAAAAGGCCTAATTAGTTTGAGTTGATTTCGTTTGGAAAATTGCATATATGGACCAACTATGTGACGATAAAAATATTCTTGAACTAAAGTAATAATGAATGACAAATATGCTCAATTTCGTACATTACAAACGCATATTTCGACCTTTTCCGTTATTACGACGACCATTTTGCTCTCAGGTTTGATCTTTTTATGTTAATTAAGTACCAAAATGAATTGGTGGCATTATGTGGGGTAAATTACTTGCTTATAGACAGAGTTTACAACAAGATTTACAGAACAATCTTCCAACCTCATCTCTCTTTGTAGAGGAGATATGTCAAAATTATAGCTGTAACGGGTCGTTTGATAGGGTGCACGAGAATAATGTTGAATAGAGTATATTATAAATGTTAGTATTAGTTATACTTATATTAATTATGCTGATCTATTTCTTATCTATTGTTTGGTTTGATGTATTAAATCATTGCATAATTTCTAAAAGAATTATTTGTTTACAAAAATATCCTCATAATCAGTCCATCACTTTATCTTTTAAAAAAAAAAAACATATATTGAGGAATGTTTTTATATGAAAAAAGGTTTTTAAAAAATTATTTGATTTATCTACCAATATTGTAATATATAACTAAATATTTATTTATAAAAAAGGAAAAATACTAAGTATTTATTTATCTACTAGAAATATAATATTATTTCTCACTTTCTTGAATTACTATGCAAAGAAAGTTTGAATTAAAAAAAAATAAAAAGAATTAGAGCATGTGTATAAGATTTGTCCAACAGATTGGATACCATAAAAGCAAAGTCTATTATACTGAGAAACGAGACATTGATCTCGCTGGATGCAAATGTACACAGCAAGAAAAATGAGCAACCTTACAAGGATAGAAATAGCAAAAAGAATAGTGTTTTTGTGGTTTCTGTATCCATATTGATATTGGTACTAATATCTCTTGCTTCATCTCAGCACGTCCAAGAAGCTGATTGTTTAATTACAGGCTTCATTTCCTTGTCCTCTTCCAAGGCAATTATTACCAAGTGTGAAGGATCCTCTAGATTAAGGGTGTACAAACCCGTTTGGAATACAGTAGATATGCCCTAGGTCCAATCTTATGTTTGATGATTTGAATATATTTTTGTGAACGTTATTTGATATAAAATATATGGTATTTGATATTCTTTTATCATAGTTATTATTAATTGATTGATTAATTTTTTAATGTCCTTGATTAAATTTTGAGATTTGTCATCGCGATGGAGATAATGATAATGAGGGTAAAGTCTCTTAAAATTTAATCTAGATTTTGTTCTTGATCGCAGGATTATTAATTTAGATATTAGTAATCTGGTTAGATCAATATTTATGTAATCGTCTTTATGGGATAAAGATTAGTTGATCTCATTAACTAAATTGCATATATAAATGATGCATATAGAGATATGATCATTGAATCGACTCATTGGATAATATTTTTGAACAAAGTGCAAAATTCTTTGTATTAGTTCATATAAAGCTAAAACTAAATAAGTTAGTATCTTTTATGATATACTTTGTGTTTCTAAATATTAGGAGTTACTACATAATTTAAATACTTTGAGTTAATTTTTAAATTATTAAATAAAAAGAAAATAATTAAAGAATAACTTTTTAAAATATAAAATTTAATTTTAAAGGATAAAAAAATATAGGGGCAAATTTATATGAATGTTTTTTTATGATAATAACGTGGTTTAATAATACATAAGAGATTGTACTCTTTAATTTATTTATTTTTACTTCAATATGAGTAGTTGATTCCTTTTACTTCGAGATCGTGGCAATAATGCGAGAGTTGGAACAAGGCTTACATGTGTTATGAGGCGTATTGCGGGCATCAGATTCGTGAAATTGCGTCTATTATAGTCAGAGGATGTTATTATGGGCGAGTGCATGGTATGATTTCAGCAAAAGTGCATGATTATGTTTTGGTAAAGTGTATAGTGATTGATGCGGTGTTCGTATGTTAGAATCGGGTCTCGTGGAGAATTCCGGATGGTGGAATTTGGTTCTTAGGCTTGTTAGTCAAGGTTATAAGGAGGATCTTCAGCCTGGCTCGAGCTAATGTGCTCACGTGGATTGTGGTGGCACGGGTAGGTGCATGAGGTGTTAAAACAGTGATTTTGGATAACTCCGAAACAGTTCTTGGCACGTTCAAGGACGAACGTATGTTTAAGTGGGGGAGAATGTAACGACCCGACCGGTCGTTTTGAGCTCTAGCGCGTCGTTCGGCGGTTTGAGGCCTTGAGTAGCTTCACTTCAGGTATTATGACTTGTACATGTGGTCGGAATTGAATTTTGGGAAGTTCAAAGTTGATTCAGATGGAAAATTTTAAATTCGAAAGCTTTTAAGGTAGAAGAGTTGACTAAGGTTTGACTTTTAAGTAAACGACCTCAAAATCGGGACTTGAAGGTTCCAATAGGTTCATATGATGATTTCGGACTTGGGCGTATGTTCGGGTTGAGTATCGGGTCGCTCGGGAGCATTTCGACGCTTATTATGAAAAGTTGGTACTTTGAAAGTTTTAGAATTTCCTAAGTTGGTTTGAGGTGGACATTGGTGTTATCGATGTCCGTTTGAGGTTACGAGCCTTGGAATAGGTTTGTATCGTGATTTACTTGTGCGTAAAGTTTGGCGTCATTCCGAAATATTTAAGTATGAATCGGATGCGTTCATCGAAGTTGAAAGTTTAAAGAAAGATTTCGATCATCAATTCGTAGTTTTGATGTTATTTGGTTTGATTTGAGGCCTCAAGCAGGTTTGTGTCATGTATTGAGACTTGTTGGTGTGGTTGAACGGGGTCCCGGGGGGCCTAGGGTGTGTTTTTCGGAGGGTATGCGGGTTATTTCGCCATATTGAACTGATGTTTTCTGAGGTCTGGTGCGCCCTTCTTCCCGTTCGCAAGGAAAGGGTTGCGTTCGCGAAGAGGGAAATGGGAGAAAGGAGTATGTGAATCGCGTTTGCGGAGGCAGATTCGCATTCGCGAAGAAGAAATTTCTGCTCCACAAGGCTGGCTTTGGAAGCTTATATTTTGCAATCTATAAGGAATTTGGAGATGACCCAAAAATGAAAGTTGTAGCCCTTGGTGTATAGTTTTCAAGAAAGTCAAACCATTTGTCAGCTTGTTCTTCGCGATCGCTATTGGTTTTCCGCGATCGCGAAGGGAAATTTTGAGCTGAGAATAGTTGTGCTTCGTGATCGTAAAGCATTTTCCACGATTGCGAAGGGTTAATACTTGGGCAGAAGCTATATTTCAAGGGTTTGGCTCATTTTCACCTTATTCCTTCCATGGGAGCCGACTTTAGGGTGATTTTGGAGTGCCATTTTCATCATCAAACTTTAGGAAGTGATTATTACACCTTGTGAGTTAAATACATGATTTACATGTGGATTAAAACATGAATATTTATGGAATTTGTGGAATTTTAAGAGAAAAACCTAGAATTTGTAGTTTTGGATTTTTACCACGAACTTGGACATGGAATTAAGAATAAATCATATATTTGAGTTCGTAGTGTTATAAATAAAGTTTATTTTCGAAAATATTCGGAATCCGGGCACGTGGGCCTGAGGGTTGACTTTATTGACTTTTCGAGCAAAGTTGAGAATTGTTATGAATTGATTTATTATGAGTATTAGAATATATTTTTATTGGTTTGCACATTGTTTGACTAGTTTTGGAGCGACGGTCATCGGTTTAAGGTGGTAGAGTGGCGTTGGAGCCGGTTATGGAACTTCGGAGCGAGGTAAGTCTCTTGTCTAACTCTTTGAAGGGGAAACTACCTCTAGGTGATGTATTTGATATGTGCTACTTGTTGTGGGGGCTACATACGCACTAGGTGACGAGAGTCCATAGTAGCTAGATTCATATTATGTCCGCATAGACTTAGGTTCCCACTATGCTATAACTGTACTATTTGAGCTGGTCCTTGCCTATTAAATTCCTTTATTTTATGTTAAAACTTGAGACTAGACTTGCATAGAGCGATAGACTTGCTATTGTAGAGATTTGACAGGCTTCATGATTAGCTGCGAAATAATTGTACTCCTCTTACAAATTTCTCCCGTGCTATGCGTTTTCCTCAAAAGGTTTTCCTTAAAATCTATAACTCACATGTTTATTCGTGAGTAGGGTCAAGGACCCGTTAATTCTTCTTATTCTAATGGAATCGGGCCGTTCGCCTCGGTAATAGGCGAGCATGCCGTTCGCCTCGGTAATATAATAGATGTATCTATGGTTCATACTGTTCGACCCTCGGCGGTGCACATATTATGATAGGATCGGGTTGTACGCCTCGACATTTCTATAAAATACTCTTATGGAATAGTGCGTAATATTTGGCAAAAAGCAGTGTATCTATAAGTTTTTCCTGATTTGAATTGTGACGACCTATCTGGTGAGGCCCATTATATATATACTCCGGTCGAGGAGGTAACTTCTAATTGAGAGCTCGAGTTTATTGTTGAGAGGAGGATTGTATCACATATTATACTTGTTATTCCGTGTATTTACTCTGCCTCACATCTGTTTACTTCTACTGTATCTGTCTTATTGGGGCACTAGTAAGTGTCGATGTTGATTCCTCGTCACTACTTCTCTGGAGTTAGGCTAGATACTTACTGGGTACGCGTTGATTTACGTGCTTATGCTATACTTGCTGCACTTATCTTGCAGGTAGTATATATGTTTCTGGTGGTCCTCTAGGCGCTGAGGCGCGACATTTGCGGGGACTTTACGGTATACTGCATTCCATGTTACGATCCGCAGCATACAAAGTCTCCATCAGAGTTATTTATATTCCCCTATCTAACTTGTATTCCAGACAGATGTTGTATTTTATTAAATTTTCTAGTTAATGCTCATGCACTTGTGACACCGGGTTTTAGGGGGTTCTTACGGGTTGTTCATTATTGTAGTTCGTGTAAATATTATCGTTTACCATGTAAATTCTATTTTATACTATTTAATTAATAAAAATTATGATTTCAAAGTAATAAAATGAGTAAACAAGTCGATCAATCACCGTTAGCTTGCTTGACGGCGGTGTTAGGCGCCATCACGACCTATAGTGAAATTTGGATCATGACAGTTAGATTAGGTTTCCTAGAACAAGTACATCCAAGTCTCCTACATATTGGAGTTCAACTGTAACGATCCGACCGGCCGTTTTGCTTTCTCGATCCTTGTTCCCCTAAATAAGACTCCCCGTATGTGATTTTACTGTTTTATGACTTGCAGAGATAGTTAGTTCGAAATTTAGAAGGGTTTGGATTGAAATCGAAATACTTGGTTCCTTAAGGTTGGCTAAAAAAGCCTAAGTTTTACTTGAGTCAACGTTTTGAGTAAACGACCTCGAAAAAGGATTTTGACGGTTCCAACAGGTTCGTATGATGATTTTGGATTTGAGCATATGTTCAGATCAAGTTTTGGATGACTCGGGAGCATTTCAGCACTTAATATTGGAAGTTGACACATTGAAGGTTTTAAAGTTCATTAAATTTGGTTTGAAGTAGGGTTTGGTGTTATCGAGGTCCAGTTCGAATTCTGAGCCTGGGAATAGTTACGAATGGTGATTTAAGACTTGCACGTAAATTTAGAGTCATTTCGAGTAGTTTAAGTATGATTCGGCGTGTCCGGAGTAAGTTGAAAGAACTTGAAGTTCATAAGTTGATTCTATTGGTTTTGGCGTATGATTTTTAGTTTTAATGTTGTTATTCGTGTTCCGAGGGTGCGAGCGAGTCCGTTTTATGATTTCAAACTCGTTGGTACGTTTGGGCGGGGCCTCAGGGATCCCAGATGCTATTCGGACGATGCGCAGAGTCATTTGGCCTTAGTTGGATTGCTAAAGCACCCAGCTTCTGGTGCAATTGCACCTGCGGAGGGCCAGCCACAGGTGCGAGCTCATAGAAGCGAGCCACCAACCGCAGAAGCGGCCTAGTGATCGCAGAAGCGAGGCAGGGACCGCATCTTCGGAGGCGCAGGTGCGAAGCAGGTGATCGCAAAAGCGGAATAGGGTTGCGGGTGCGACGCGCTTGCCGTAGAAGCGGGCTCGCAGATGAGAGCCGTTGGTCACAAAAGTGGAGGAGGTCGAACTGGGCTTGGTTCGCACCTGCGTGGTTTTGTCCGCAGAAGCGGAACTGCAGGTGCAAAAAATCGTTGGGCAGTGAGGTTCATTTAAGTCGGGAGTTAAACCATTTTTGACTTATTTCTTTCATTCATTGGGCGATTTTGGAGCTTTTGGAAAGGGGTTTTCACCTAGCACTTTGAGGTAAGTGATTTCTATACAATATGAGTTTAAAACATAGATTATGGGTAGATTTTAACATGTAAAATTGTGAAAATCATGGGTTTAGATGAAAAACCTAGGTTTTGATGAAAATGGAATTATTTATTCACTGCATGTTTTGAGTTTTATTATTATTTACATAACTCATGCTTATTTAGAGTTATCGGTACTTTTATTATTAGCCATAGTAAGTTGGCCTCGTCCCACCACAGCGACCGAGATCCGAAGCTTCCTAGCCTCGTCCGATGGTTGTGATGCGAGCTTTCAGAAGCTCAAGGCCACCTTGACTTCAGCACCGGTGTCAGTATTGCCTTTCGGTTCGGGGATGTACATCGTGTATTGCGACGCTTCACGCGTTGGTTTGGGTTGTGTATTGATATAGGAGGGGCGAGTTATTGTATGTTCTTCACGTCAGCTGAAGCCCCACGAGAAGAATTACCACGTACACGAATTGGAGTTTGCCCCAATTTTTCATGCTTTTAAGATCTGGAGCATTATCTTTATGAGGTATTCTGTGAGGTTTACATTGATCATCACAGCTTGCAGCATTTGTTCAAGCAGAGGGATCTCAATTTGAGGCAGTGCAGGTGTCTTGAGTTACTAAAAGACTATGATATCACTATCCTTTATCATCTGGGCAAGGCGAATGTAGTTGCGGATGCCTTGAGCAGACAGGCGGGAAGTATGGGTAGTTTGGCCTTCATTTAAGCAGAGGAGAGACCACTAGCTTTGGACATCCAGTACTTGGCTAACAGACTTGCGAGGTCGGATATTTCATAACCCAGCCGAATTCTTGCATGCGTCATCGCTCAGTCATCACTATTCGAGCAGATCAAGGCTCTCCAGTTCGATGATCCTTATTTGTTGGTTCTTATAGAGATGGTACTACAGAGTGGTGCCAAGAAAGTTACTATCAGCGAGGATGGTGTTTTTCGACTCCGAGGTCGCCTATGTGTTCCAAATGTTGATGGCTTGAGGGAGAAGATCCTAGAGGAGGCACACAGTTCTTGATACTCTATTCATCCAGGTGCTACGGAGATGTATCTAGACCCGAGAAAACATTATTGGTGGCGGCGGATGAAGAAGGACATAGTTGGGCATGTAACGAGGTGCGTAAATTGCCAGCAGGTCAAGTATGAGCATCAGAGGCCAGGTGGCTTACTCCAACAGATGACTATACCTGAGTGGAAATGGGAGCGCATTACTATGGAGTTCATAGTTGGGTTTTTGTGGACCTTGCGGAAGTTTGATGCAGTTTGGGTCATTGTCGACAGGTTGACCAATTCGGCACACTTCATTTCGGTTGTGACCACATATTCTTCAGAGAGGTTGGCCCAGATTTATATTCAGGAGATTGTTCGGTTGCATGGGGTGCCTATTTCTACTATATCAGATAGAGGCCCTCAGTTTACTTCGCATTTCTAGGGAAATACAGAGTGAGTTGGGGACCGGGGTAGAGCTCATTACAACCTTTCATCTGCAGAACGAAGGGCAAATGGAGCGGACAGTCTAGATATTGGAGGATATGCTTAGGGCATGTGTGATTGACTTCGACGGGTAGTGTGATCGATTCTCGCCTCTGGCTGAGTTTGCATACAATAATAGTTATCAGTCTAGCATCGAGATGGCTCCATTTGAGGCTTTGTATGGTCGGCGATGTCGTTCGCCCATCGGATGGTTTGAGCCCGGCGAGGCTAAGCTATATGGTACTGATTTGGTGAAGGATTCCTTGGAAAAGGTAAAGTTGATTCAAGAGCAACTTCGCACAACACTGTCCAGAGAGAAGAGTTACGCGGATCAGAAGGCGCGTGATTTATCGTTTATGGTGGACGAAAAAGTTCTCTTGAAGGTTTCGCCGATGAAGGGAATCATGTGGTTCGGGAAGAAGGGCAAGTTGAGCCCAAGGCTTATAGGTCCATTTGTGGTGTTGAGACGAGTTGGGAAGGTTGCTTATGAGCTTACTTTGTCTCCCAGTCTATCGAGAGTTCATCCGGTGTTCAACATGTCTATGTTTCGTAGGTATCATGCCGACAAGTCTTATGTTTTAACTTTAGCACGGTTCAGCTAGATGAGAGCCTGGGTTATGAGGAGGAGCCAGTCACCATTGTCGATAGGCAAGTTCACCAGTTAAGGTCCAAGAAGATTTTTGCAGTAAAAGTTCAGTGGAGGGGCCAATAAGTCAAGGAGGCGACTTAGGAGGCCGAGGAGGACATGCGGAGTAGATATCCACACTTATTCGGCACTCTAGGCATGATTCTAGACCCGTTCGAGGGCGAACGTTTGTTTAAGAGGTGGAGAATCTAATGACCCAAACAGCCGTTTTTATTGTTTTATGACTTACGGGGATGGTTAGTTCGGGATTTGGAAGGGTTCGGGTTAAAATAGGAACACTTGGTTCCTTAAGGTTGGCTAAAAAGGGCTAAGTTTGACTTGAGTCAACGTTTTGAGTAAACGACCTCGGAACCGGGATTTGACGGTTCCAATAGGTTTGTATGATGATTCTAGGCTTGGTGTTTGTTCGGATCGGGTTTTGGATGACCCTGGAGCGTTTCGACGCTTAATATTGGAAGTTGGCACATTGAAGGTGTTAAAGTTCTTTAAATTTGTTTTGAAGTAGGATTTGGTGTTATCGAGGTCCGGTTGGGATTCCAAGCCTGGGAATAGCTCCATAAGGTGATTTAGGACTTGCACGCAAAATTTGGAATCATTCCGAGTAGTTTAAGTATGATTCGGTGCGTTCGGAGTAAGTTAGAAGAACTTGAAGTTCATAAGTTGATTCTATTGGTTTTGGTGTATGATTTTTAGTTTTAATGTTGTTATCAGTGTTCCGAGGGTGCAAGAAAGTCCATTTTATGATTTCAAACTTGTTGGTTCATTGGGGCAAGGCCTTGGGGGCCCCGAATGCCATTCGGACGATGCGCAGAAGTCATTTGGCCTTAGTTGGATAGCTGAAGCATCCAGCTTCTGGTGCAATCGCACATGTGGAAGGCCAGCCGCAGGTGCGAGCTCACAGAAGCGAGCCAGCAGCCGCAGAAGCGGCACAGCGTAGGCTGCCCAGTGATCGCAGAAGCAAGGCAGGGACCGCACCTACGGAGGCGCAGGTGAGAAGCATGCGATCACAGAAGTGGAATAAGGTCGCAGGTGCGATGCGCTCGCCGCAGAAGCGAGCCGTTGGTCACAGAAGCGGAGGAGGTCGGCCTGGGCTTGGTCCGCACCTGCGTGGTTTTGTCCGCAGAAGCGGAACCGCAGGTGCGAAAAATCGCTGGGCAGTGAGGTTCATTTAAGTAGGGAGTTAGCATTTTTGACTCATTTCTTTCATTTATTGGGCGATTTGGAGCTTTTGGAGAGGGGGTTTTCACCTAGCACTTTAAGGTAAGTAATTTCTATACAATATGAGTTTAAAACATAGATTATGGGTAGATTTTAACCTGTAAAATTATGAAAATCATGGGTTTAGATGAAAGACTTAGGTTTTGATGAAAATGAAATTTAACCACGAAAATGATTATGGAATGAGATGAAAATTATATATTTGATTTCGTAAGGTTATACGTAACGATTTTCTTCGATAATTCCCGGAATTCGGGCACGTGGGCCCGGGGTAAATTTTAGGAATCTTTCAATTTGATTGGGTAATTACTCTAATAGTTAAATTGTAAAATTTTGAACATGTATTGACTAAATTATATAACATTTGACTAGTTCCGAGTCGTTTGGCGTCGAGTTGAGTCTTTAGAACGAATTTGAAGATTGGAAGAGAGCTTGAAAATGAGGTAAGTCTCTTGCCTAACCTTGTAAGAGGGAACTCATCCTCTTAGGTGTATTTTATTGCAAATATTTTGTGTGGGGAGCTACGTACGCACTAGGTAACGAGAGTCCGTGGTAGCTCTGTTCCATGTGATATCGGAGTAGTCTTAGGTTCACATCATGCCTTGTTTGCACTGTTATGTTGGTTATGCTTGTTAATTCTCTTACATAGAACCGAGATTAAGGATTTTGAGATTTAAATTCCCTAGTTTGGATTTCTTATGTTTGGGAATATTTGAATACATTTTATAATAACTTTGAGAAATCTATGTTCACTCACGTCGCAAGTATTTTCGCGAGCGAGGTATATTCCTCTACTCTCATGGGAGAGGGCCGTTCGCCTGGGCAGGTTAACAGATGCATCTCTGGTTCGTGTCGTTCGATCCTCGGCAGTGCACACAGTATACATACATACATACATACATACATACATACATACATACATATATATATATATATATATGGGGATCGGACCGTACGACCTCGGCGTGAATCGTGCGTAATAACATTTGGAGCCTAATTATACTTGATATTATTTTTATTGGCTTGAGAGGTTACAATTATTTAACGATGGAACATGATTTGAGATTTACCATTAGTGGAGGAGTTATTTATTCACTGCATGTTTTGAGTTTTATTATTATTTACATATCTCATGCTTATTTAGAGTTATCGGTATTTTTATTGTTAGCCAATAGTAAGTGTCGAAGTAGACCCCTCGTCACTACTTCTTCGAGGTTAGAATTGATACTTACTGGGTATATGTTGTTTATGTATTCACGCTACACTTCTGCACTAACCGTGCAGGATCTGAGGCAGGTGCATCTGGTTATCAGCCCGACGCGCACTCTTGATACTCCGAGACTTAGTGGTGAGCTACCTTCCGAGCCCGTTTTGCAGCACCCGAAGTGTTTCTTTTGTATTTACTTTCTTTTTCTTTATTTCAGACAGTAACTTAATGTTTTGTATATTCTACTAGTAGCTCATACACTTGTGACACCAGGTGTTGAAATTTTTGCTAGTAGACACTTAATGGCTTATGAGTAATTAGTCAGCAAACTTGATCTTACAATTGGTTGCGCTTTATTTTATTAAATTTTCCATCTCTTCCTTATTTAATAATTTAAATCAACTAATTCAAATATGTTAAAAGAATAGGCATATGGTTAGTTTCCCATTGTCTTGCCTGACAGCGATGTTAGGCGCCATCACGGCTTATAGGAAAATTGGGCCGTGACATTAACAAAAAAAATAAAAGTGATTGGTTTATTTTTATTAGATTCTCATGTGCCATGAATTGTCTCCGATTCAAGATTTACATCAATTTATATTCAACTAAAAAGCAAAATATTATTTTTAATGTAGCATGTGTGATGACTGGTTAAAAATAATTTTAAGTAACCGAAACACAATGATTGGATCCGGCTCTGTGACATAAGCAAAAACATTTTCATATAGAATGCGAAAATCAATTGGAACTTTCCAAACAAATAGGATGTTTGCATAATATGAGGTATTGATTGTATTTTTGTGTATCATTTTGAAGATATTGGGTTTATGAATATAAGTCTTTTATTTCAAACTATCTGTCTTTTTCATATTTAACTTATTCTAGATGATAAGTATTTATTTTTTAATAAAATAAATATTTATATTGTTTAAGGTACTGATTTGTTGAGGAATACGAATGTTACTTTTAGAGCATTAGAGTAATATAATTCTTTTAAATGTATCTATTCTTCATGTCCACGTAATTCTCAATTATTCTCGATAGTACATATTTAAATAGTGGAGATTTATCCAAAAGTTTTAAAATTATTTTAACTCAAATGATGTGGAATGAATTTCAAAATTATTCTATACTTCTTCGTAATTTTCGATAATATTTTCAAGCAAAAAGGTATGAAGGCTATGCAATTATGTGATTCATGTGATTACTATATTTTTTATTACTCTTACATATGTTGAAAAAATTGTGAAAAAAACTTCTCAACAATGTTATGCTATATGTTTAAAAAAAATCATCCTAATAGGTACCACATGTAATTATTTTTCTTGCATGGTTGTGGCTATTATTTTTGTTATATCTTCATTTTGAGTGAAAAATGTACAAAAATTGAAATTCGTTACAATTTATTATATAACCATGGAATATATAATGAATCCAAGGAAAAATACAAAATTGATCACTTTGTCAAAAATGATTGCATTAACTAGCCAAAAAGTATAGGTATACTATATATGATATACATATATACCAAAAAAAAATATCATCTATTATTTTTAGAGTGGTCAAAATAAATATTTCTCTAAAATCTTTAATCATGTGCTTGATTATCCGAACATGCGTATGATTAATATTTTATTGCTTTGAATACGATAAAGCAGTAATAATTTTATTCAGGTTATATAGGACATAATTTAAATTCGACATAACTTATAAATAATTTAGACAACCCACACAAATATGTCGAAGTACAATAGTGAAAAAATAATACTTTTTGGAGGTGATTCAAAAATGGACAACTATATGTTTTACTTTTAAACGAGAGAAGTCAAAGTTATAGAAAAAAACATACACCAAAAGCGTCATCTATAAAGAATTATTATATATGATTCTACCACACTGAATATTTATATACTATAAAATAAGATATTTTCTAACTTAACTAAATTGATCACCTTTGTAGGTTAAGATGATATCATTTTGAATCAAGTATTCTCTTAATGTAATAACATTAATTTTTAGCATATAAATAATTATTGTAATTTTATCACGTTATAATTACTTTATAATCATCATTTCATCTGGTAAATAATTTGTTACTAAATTTAGTTAGTTGTTCTTTCACATAAAAGTTCAGACTAAATATTTATGTGCAACGCACGTACATAATAACTAGTATTATACTAAAATCACGAAGGCCCTTACTGAAATTTCGTTCGTCTTTTACCCTTAAAACATATTTCACATTAGATAAAATTGTAATTTAAGTTATTTTTCTAATACTTAAGATATTGAAATCAATTAAAATTTTAATTGTAAAAACCTTTAATTATTAGAATTATATAGAAATCTTAATATTAAGGACTCTAAATATCAACTAAAAATCTAACATATATAAACTATTCCTTTATTTAAATTAGATTTGTTGTTTTTGTCCTTTACGCTAGGGTTTATTCCATACATGAAAGTATCAGAGCAAAATAAGCTATTGGTGTCACAATTAGCCGCCATGCATTTAGACGAAGTTGTGAAGAGCATCGGGCAAGATTCAAAGGAGGCAAATAGTTATATGGTTCTTTTATATTAAATTTGTATACCCTCAAAATCGGATAACAATTGAATTTATACGCGATTTTAAGGATACGTGATCTAACTTGATACAAAAATGAGAAATCAGATTAAAATTAAAATTAATGATAAAAGATAAATGCAAACCACATAAGTTAATCAGTTTTGGCCTTGAAAGTTAATCTCCCTTGGGCCAAAAAATATTGCAATCAGTGCCGGAACAGAGTGATGAGATAATAATTACTAAAAAGAACAGTATATTGCTTTAGAATGTCAGTTACAATGTGTTTTACAAATAATCAAACCCCTCTTTATTTAGTAGAGGAATCCTAATTTAGGTATAATTTTATATAAGGTAAAAAATCTCATGATTTTCGAATTAATCGGTTTCATTGATACGTGCCGAGATTCGCGCCGTGATATCCGAGCGGTCACGGATATTTCGGCCTTCCGTTATTTTAATTTGATAATGTTTTCTCGAGCTAATTTGAAATCGGGTTCAGTTCCGGGGTTACGAACTCGATAACCTTGAAGACGCATGTTCCGACCTCGTGCTTAGGAGGGTTACAGACTCGAAAATCTTGAAGACGCATGTTCCGACCTTGTGCTTAGGTTTGATGGAATCTAGGGTCGATCTTTAATCCATTATGTTTTATCCCCGGTCTGTTATGCAATAGGCGAGCTCGGTTTCTATCATGTACAGATAGTTCCCTCGTTTTTCGAAGAGTAAATGACGAGAAACGATATGAGCCTCAGATTCTCACTACACGAGCTTCCGATTCTCACTCTGATAAATGACGACAAATTCATGACCTAAGTGATAAGAACAGTAGAAACGTCTCGTCGGTGTGGTCTTCAAGGCATTAAATGTGTTAGTTAACGGTCTGTCTCTTCAAGATGCGAACCGCCGTTTTGAAAAAACTATAAATACCCTTTTAATCCATTCATTAGAACTTTTACATTCAAATATTTGCACTTGTGTTTTAAGAAAACTTCATCACTCCCATCTTCAAACCTCTTCCCTTCTGGTTTTCTGAACGCCTTCATAAGTTATCTGCTAATTACACCTGTTTCTTATCAACACCTTCTTTTCCCCTCTATTTAGAAGCAATGGCAAAGACTTCAAAATGCGTTCCTCAAAAAGAAACTCCCTCTTCCTCGAAACCTATGGAGAATGTTTCACATGTTGTTAATGAGGAACCGACACCGGAACCCCTTCTAAAGATGTTCGTCCCTATGGGGTGTCCAACCAGAGCCGATTTCAAGGCTGAGAAAACCTCCTCGATACCGGGCCAGTGCAAACTAGTCTTGAGATGCATATGTTCGGTCACCAACAGTGTTCTAGATAAGATCAAGGAGGACTGCAATTGGGTTGGTAAGCACGTAGTGGTTCTTATGCGAGGAAGCAATCACCACCCACGTGGAGAATTTTTTAAGTGTTTACACTTTTCCCTTCACGTTGGTCCCTTTAGACCCGGTCATCATCATCTTTTGTAAGAGGTACGAGGTGACCCTAGGCCAAATTTATCCCTCCTTCTAGAGGGTAGTCATCCTCCTCCGCTTTTTTGTAAACAAGATCAAGGGGTGCCCCTTCACCATCGATCACCACATGCGTCTGTACAGTCCCCGACTCTATCGAGGGGGGCTGGTAAAACTTGCCCGTCGGGATAGTGAGGCCCCATTCTTGAGCATCGACGAGGATCGGATCGAGGCTAGTTGGGCCGGTTTGTTCGAGTGAAAACCTCGGACTTAATCCCAGCCGAGGACATGCCATTTCCTGAGAAATGGAACATGAAGCGTAAGTATAACCTTGCACTTAGGAATTTGTTTATCATTTCTCTTTTGCCCCTTTTTCTTATCGATTTTTTGTGATGCAGCTGTTGCTCGGATGCCGGATGCAGTTCCTCGACTCAAGGAGTAGGTCGAGGGCATCGTGTCGCAAAAACCCTATTTTGAGCGCGCGTGGAGTGAGCTTTCGAAGGGCCGATGGGAGGCCCGTTCTCATGGTGAGATTTTTTCTTTAAGTTATATTCGGCCTTATTTTCCCGCCGTCGATTTCTAACTTGTTTTACTTCCTTTTTGTAGGTTTATCAAAAGATGTTGAAATGAGGCTGCCACTCGCTGATGATGATATTTACATCAAGCTCCCTGCTTCGAAGCAAGATAAAGAGAAGAAAAGGATAGTCCTTGAGAAGAAGAGGCCAAAGAAAATATTAGCGCGTAAGCCCAAGGGAAGTGCCAACGGTTGAGTATTGTCCCCGGACTCACTCCATTGATTGAGGGATTAGTCTTAGGGGGAAGGATAAGACTACGATCTAGTGGCCAGTATGCAGTCACAGCTCTAAGGCCAAAGGGCCTCTGAACCATGGGTAGGCGTAGTCGATTTTCATCATGTCGGGGAAGCTGAGGTGGAGGCAGGAGCTGAGGCTTCCCGTGATGCAGGGAAAACACCGCAGGAAGCAATTGGTCTGATAGAGATTGTCGAATCTCTCTCGTTCACAGAGTCAATGTTTAACGAGGCCTAAGTAGCAAAAGAACGCCCCATCGAAGGAGACCGTAGATCGAAAGACTCTTTTCCTGGTTTTTTCAATAGTGTGGATTCAACAGCGACGGAGGATGCTATTGGATTTGGCGATCTGATACGAGGAAGAGTTCACCCTCTGAAACAAGCGGTCCTTCCTCGATCCCGAAATTGGTCGATCAATTCCCTTCCCCGAGTGCATATCCTGATCGGAAACCCGCCCGAGGATGCTCGTGTTCTTTCCGTCCCCGCAGGGGTGGCCAGCTATCTTTGATGCTTGGTGACCGAAGAGGATCAGGCCAAAATGAACGGGGTGGAAGAGCCCTGCATGTTCAACGAAGCTCAACAGGCATTGAATCGGGTAACTTTGGATGTCCCTTTATTATGTACTTAGCTTTTGTTGTAAGTAATCGTAACATTTTCCTTTTGTGCTCGCAGGTCTCGGTACTTCATCATGAGGCTTTTCTTTGATACCAGGAAGAGTTCAAACGCCACGAGGCTAAGACTCGGGAGCTTATTTAGAAGAAAGACACCTTTAAACTTCTTATTGAGCAGCTCGAAGGGGAGGCTAAGAGCCTCCGTGCCAAGCTGGAGGTTGCTCGGAAGGATCATGCTGACTTGGTAGAGCAGGTAATAGTTTTCGAAGAAAGTGATGATGAATTTGATTCAGTGACTGATGGTCAAAATCCGCAGGTCCAGCAAAAACTCGATCAGATTGATCAGCTTCGAGCTGAGATGGATGTAGTCAAAGCTGAGACCGATGAATGGAGAGGCAAGATGGATCATCTCACCTCGAAAAAAGAGGCAGTTCGGGCACAGCTAACTTCAGACGAAATATAGCTAAGAGCGGCAAAGGAAAGGGCCGAGATCCCAACGAAAAGAGTAGAGGAGCTTCAACTCGGCTAGGTTCGGTCGTCTCAGATTGAGATAATCTGGCTAAGGAGCTTAAAATGGCCACTTCAAAAGTCATCATGATCAGAGCCGAAGTTATGAAATGGTGTCCTAGTACAAGACTGATGCCGAAGCGGCTCAAAACCAATCAAAAATTATAGTCGAGCATATGAAGTGGAAATCTAGAAGGCAGGCCCTCGACAAAGTCCACGCTCGAGGTTTTGACTTATCCGCGGAGATTGAGGATGCCAAGGTGTTTGAAGCCGATGCTAGGAAATTGGCCTATCTCGAAGAGGATGATTCCGAAGGTTCAGACGGGTCCGAGGAATGAGAAGACCCCAGAAATCCCGATGATGTGGCGGGCTCCGGTCAAGATTAGGTCGCTTCTGTTCGATTTTATTCCTTTTTGTACTTAATATTGTGTTTCAAGGCTGCTCGGCATTTGTAATACTTCATAAATACAACTTTTCTATTTCTTTTTGGTATTTCTGAACACAACGTTTCCCTGAACTACTTATGCTTTTTAGAATATGACTTACCGAGAGTGTGTTTTTCGTAAGCATTTATTTTCTTGGGTTTTATCGGCCTTAGCCTATTTGTTCAGGCAATGTCAAATAAGCTTCATTCCCTCGGGTTTAACCCGGAACGACCTTAGCCTTTTATTTTTTGTATCATCTTTTTGTTGAGGTTGTTCGGCCTTTGTAAAAATTTGTATCGGGGCTATTCAGCTTTTGTAAAAAGAATTTTTGATATATATATATATATATGGCTTTTTTTTCCCTTTCACAGCTTTCGAATTTTTCCTTTGCTTTTTTTTTTTTTGTATTCGCAAGGATCGAAATGCCTTAGCATGAAATAGTTAGGTTGTGTTCGAAGGTTCGAACAAACCTTGCCTTTAACATTATTCCGTTTTGAGGCATCGTGGGATTCGATGTTACCGAAAACTTTTCGCAAAAGTAGTTTAGATTTATAGTTTATCGTGGGTAGCCGTTAGAACCAGTTAAAAAATTTAAAGGCCTTGTTATTTCTGTACGGGCTTCGAATGTCTCCTATCCGTGTTTATGTGGTCGTAGCCTTTATAGTTTGGGTGTTGTCCCGTGTTAATATCATTTATCCTGAGTTATCCGGGTTTGCCTAAGATGGCAGTCCCCGAGTGGGGGTGGCCTTAGCTTATATAGTTCGGGGGTTGCCTAATAGGTTTTATACCCTCGAGGTCTAATAGCTTGGATTATCCGAGTTTGTTTTTCGGATGGCACTCCCCGAGTGAAAGATTGATTATTCGAACTTAGGTTAAGGCGGCCCTTGGGTTCGTATCCTTTAGGGATATGAAGCAAAGAATTCCTTGAGAAATGTAAAGGAAAAAGTTTTAAAAGACAAAACCTTTGCAAGGAAGAGACTTCTCTTTATCCTTGTGCATAATATGATGTATGTGTATATGCTTTGTGTCAGGGTTCGAGCAGTTTATGTGAGCATGGTTCATTTGACTGTTTGGCCCTTACATTGAATCCTATCGATCGATACCCTTCAATCCTGAAGTCTCTTTCCATGCTAAAGTCGATATCATAGAGTAACGCCCCAAGTGTTCGGGGTTGATCGAAGAGAGGCCTCGAATGCTGTTGTGATCATCGTCACCAGTTCATTATCGACTTTCGATTCTAAGTTAGCCCGATTTACTTGTTATCTCGTTAAAACTGCCGTAAAACCCATTTGGAACAAAACCGGTTCAAGGAAAATAACGCGTGCTTTCAGACCTAACATCTCGTATCGTCCCTTGTTGGTTACCTGCAAGCGTTAGTTTAAAATGTAAATAAAAGAAAGAACGAGGTCGTACCTTAGTAGTAATATCTCTTCAAGTGAGTTATATTCCAGTTGTTCGATAGTTGTTCTCCGTTCATCGTTCCGAGTAGGATCCTTTTTCGGTGATTTTGATGATATGATATAGTCCTTCTCAGTTCGGTCCCAACTTTCCCTCGTTCGAGTTTCGGGTGTTCTGTGTGACCTTTCTTAGCACTAAGTCCCCGATGTTGAAGTATCAAAGTTTGGACCTTATGTTGTAATATCTCTCGATCCGTTGCTTTTGGCAGCAAATCGAACAAGGGTGGCTTCGCGCCTTTCATTCAACAGTTCCAAGCTCGTATTCATTGCCTCGTCATTTGATTCCTTTGTTGCATATCGAAATCTGGTACTTGGCTCTCCTACTTATTAGAGCTTCGACGCCGTAAACCAAGGAGAATGGGGTAGCCCCGGTGTTGGATTTTGAGGTCGTACAGTATGCCCATAGGACTTCGGGTAGGATTTCCTTCCACCTTCCTTTGGCGTCAGTTAACCTCTTTTTGAGGTTTTGGAGTACTGTTTTTTTGGTCGATTCGGCTTGTCCATTCCCACTAGGGTGATAAGGTGTTGATAGGATCCGTTTGATCTTATGATCCTCGAGAAACTTGGTCACTTTGCTGCCAATAAATTGTTTCATTGTCACATATGACTTCGGATAGCACTCCGAACCGATATATGATGTGGTCCCAAATGAAGTTGATGACCTCCTTTTCCCTGACCTTCTCATATGCTTGGGCTTCCACCCACGTAGAAAAATAATCAGTCATAAAAAATATAAGTTGAGTCTTACCTGGTGCCCACGGGAGGGGGCCAACGATGTTCATTTCTCACTTCATGAACGGCCACGATGATAAAACCGAGTGGAGCAGCTCCCTGGGTCGATGGATTATCGGAGCGTGTCTTTGGCATTCATCACATTTTCGAACGAACTCCTTTGCGTCTTTTTCCATGTCGATCCAATAATAACCAGCTCTAATTATTTTTTGATTTAATGATTTGGAGCCCGAATGATTTCCACAAGTACCTTCATGGATTTTCCTCAATACATACTTAGTATCGCTCGACCTTAGACATATTGCAAGTGGGCCAACAAATGTTCTTCTGAACAAGGTTTCGTGTTCGGACAGGCTAAATCGGCCCCCGTTTCAATGCAGGGCCCTCGATTCTTTTGGATCCAAGGGCAGTTTACCTAATTTGAGATATTCTACATACTTATTCCTCCAATCCAAAGTTAGGCTCGTCGATTTGATCTCAGCGTGGCCTTCTTCCACCACTAATCTCATAAGTTGTACAACTTCTCCCGAGTTGAATTCGTCGTCTTATGACCCCAAGTTACCGAGGGCATCGCCCTTGTATTTTTGATCCCGAGGTACATGTTACAAAGTCAATTCTTTGAACCGATGTAATGTCACCTGTAATTTGTCCAAGTATCTTTGCATTCGTTCCTCTCTGACCTCGAAAGTTCCATTGACTTGGTTTACCACAAGGAGGGAGTCACACTTGGTTTCGATCAATTCTGTTGCCAAGCTCTTGGCTAGTTCAAGGCGTGCAATCATGGACTCATATTCGGCCTTGTTGTTAGTCAATTTCACAGTCTTAATAGATCAGACCCTTTTTGCGTTTGAGGTGCCGTCCGTGAAGAGGGTCCAGATTCCGGAGGAAGTTCCTGAGTTAATCAACAACTCTCTTTCGACCTCTGATATTAGGGCCGCTGTAAAGTCGGCCACAAGGTCTCCCAAAATTTGAGACTTAATTGCGGTTCGAGGTCGATACTCAATATCATACCCACTTATTTCTATGGCCCATTTGGCCAGTCGGCCCGAGAGTTCGGGCTTATGCATAATGGGTAAGTAGTTACGACACATATGGGATGACATTGGAAGTACATTTTTAGCTTCCTAGAGTTTCTTAACAAAGCGAGCGCCAGTTTTTTCAGGTGAGGGTACCTAGTTTCGGCCTCACCTAAGGTTCTACTAACATAGTAAATTGGAAATTGCGTACCTTGCTCTTCCCCAACTAGGACTCCACTTACCGCTATCTCCGAGACCCCAAGTATAAGTATAGTTGTTCGTCCACCTTCGGTGTGTGAGGTAGGGGAGGGCTCGATAAATACCTTTTGTGTTCCTCCAAAGCTTGCTGGCATTCCGGGGTCCACAAAAAGTCATTCTTCTTCTTCAACAGTGCGAAGAATCGGTGGCTTTTGTCGGATGACCTCAAAATAAATTGCCCCAGGGCGGCTATTCGCCCGATTAACCTTTGCACGACCTTTACGTTGTCCACGACCGTGATATCTTCGATGGCTTTGATCTTATCACGATTGATCTCAATTCTCGTACTGGACACCATAAATCCAAGGAATTTACCTGGCCCTACTCCAAACACACACTTTTCTGGGTTCAGTTTCATGTTGTACTGCTTTAGTATACTGAATGTTTCCAGCAAATGTCTTAAATGATCCTCTGTGCGCAGGGACTTAACTAACATGTCATCAATGTAAACCTCCATTTCTTTTCCTATTTGTTTCTCGAACATCCGATTTACTAAGCGTTGGTACGTGGCACCAGCATTTTTAATCCAAAAGGCATTACGTTATAACAGTATGTGCCATACTTAGTGATGAAGGAAGTTTTTTCCTAATCACCCGGGTCCATCCGTATTTGGTTGTACCCGGTATAGTCGTGAGAAAACTGAGGGTCTTATGGCTGGCCGTGGCATCGATGATACGGTCAATGTTGGGCAAAGAAAAAGAGTCTTTGGGCCATGTATTATTCAAATATTTATAGTCTACACACATTCATAATTTATTCCCTTTTTAGGGACTACCACTGCTTTTGCTAATCAATCCGGGTATTTGACCTCCCAAATAGACCCTATTTTAAGAAGTTTAGATACGTCATCCTAGATGAAAGCATGCTTGATCTCGTACTGAGGTCTCCTCTTTTGTTTAACCGGATGGAACTTTGGGTCCAGGCTCAGCTTGTGAGTGGTTATCTCCGATGGGATACCTGTCATATCGAGGTGGGACCAAGCGAAACAGTCTTCATTAGTTATAAGAAATTGAATGAGTTTTACCCTGAGCTCGGAGCTTAGCCCCGTGCCCAGGTATACCTTTTGATCGGGCAAGTTTTCTTGCAATATGGCTTGTTCCAGTTCCTCGACCGTCGATTTAGTGGCGTCAAAATCATCGGGGGCTATAAAAGATCTAGGAATCCTATAATCATCATCCTCGACTTCCCTTTGTTTGTTCGAATCTGCCAAAGATGGTATCACTGACTGCTATTTTGTTCCATTTTTGACCACCTGGCTTGGGCCCTTCGATGTTGAAACTGTAGATATCGGTATCACCTCTTCAATCGCGAACATTTCTTTTGTAGCCAGTTGTTCCCCGTAGACCGTTCTAACTCCGTCAGGTGTTGGAAATTTCAATGCCTGGTGCAGCATCAAAGGCACCGCCCTCATGTTTTGGATCCATGGCCTTCCGAACAAAGCGTTGTACCTCATGTCTACTTCGATTACATAAAACTTAGCTTCCTGTATGGTCCTGGCGGTGTTTACCGGTAATATTATCTCACCCTTAGTGGTTTCACATGCCATGTTGAATCCGTTTAGCTCGGAATGCAGGCACGATTTGGTCTTGTAGACCGAGCTACTCCACGACCCTCGATCGAATGATGTTGTCCGAGCTACCTGGATCAGTTAACACATATTTAACTCGAATTTTATGTACGAGTACAGATATTACTAGTGCATCATTGTGGGGCTGTATAATCCCTTTCGCATCCTCATCGTTGAAAGATAAAATTCCTTCCGGTATGTAGTCTCGAGTTCGTTTCTCCCTAGTAATGAATACTTTGGTGCGTTTCAACATCGGCCCCTGAGGGATATCGACCCCACCGATGATCATGTTAATGATGTGTTGAGGTTTTTCTTGTTCTGTCTATTTGTTAGAATATCTGTCCTGAAATGATTCTTGGCTCGATCGCTCAAGAATTCTCGAAGATGTCCGTTATTGAATAGTCGGGCTACTTCCTCTCTCAGTTGTCGACAATTTTCCTTTCTGTGACCGTGAGTGCCATGATATTTGCACATCTGGTTAGGATCCCTTTGGGTTGGATCGGATTGTAGAGGTTGAGGACATTTGGTATCTTTGATGCGCCCGATAGCTGATACAATGGCGGCAGCATCGACACTAAAGTTGTATTCTAATAGCCTCGGTGCTTCTTTAGGCTCGATGGACCTATTGAAGTTTTTGGTCATGAGTCCCTGGTTGCTCTGGCCTCGGTCGTTTCTCCTTTCGTTTCTCATAGAGTTCTACCCGGATCCATTGCTTCTTTGATCTCCATTATATGGCTGATACCGATCCCTGTTTGGCCTCTGTTTGCGATCGATATCTCTTTTGACTCTATCGAGCGTTCTAACGGGATAGACAGACCCTGAAGGGGCCCCGATCTGATCGTCTTCAACTCTGATTTTCGATTGATACCGGTTATGCACGTCGACCCATGTGACAGCCAGGTATTCTATTAAGTTCTGTGCTGTGAAGCCATCGAGCTCTGAATATTAAGTCCCTGAGTGAAAGCTTAAACAGCCCAATCATCAGCGACCGGCGGCAGATCCATTCGTTCCATTTGAAACCAGAACACGAACTCTCTGAGCATCTCGTTGTCCTTTTGTTTGACTTTGAAAAGGTCTGATTTCCTAGTCTTGACCTTGATGGCAGCTGCATGTGCCTTTACGAAAGAATCTGCAAGCATTGCAAATGAGTCAATACAATTAGGAGGTAATTGTGATACCATATCATAACTCCCTTCGACAGGGTCTCCCCAAATATTTTCAACAGAGCAGACTCGATCTCATCGTCCTCCAGGTCTTTCCCTTTGATAGCACATGTATACGAGGTTACATGCTCGTTCGGGTCGGTCGTTCCGTTATACTAGGGTATTTCGGGCATACGAAATTTCTTGGCTCAAAATACACAAAACATTAGAGGAGACGGGATTAATTTACGGGTGATCTTCGAAAAGTTCCAGGCTCAACAAGCGGTGATAGTTCAATTACAGAACCAAAGCCGCACACCAAGCAAAGTTGAACCTGTTCCACCCCGGGAAGTCACCTGCAGGGATAAACCAGTCGCAGAGAGGTCGAATGAAAACGAATCGGGGACTAACCCCAAGAACATAAAAATTCTCGAGGAACTGACAAAACGGGTAGAATCAGGGGAGAAGAAAACCGAAGCTAATGACAAAAAGGTGGAAATCTACAATTCCATGGTAGATCAAATCCCGGAAGCACCGCCGATATTGAAAGGCCTGGATTCCAAAAAGTTCGTGCAAAAACCTTTTCCTCCGAGCGCAACTCCAAATTCGATCCCTAAGAAGTTCCGCATGCCTAAGATTCCTAAGTACAACGGAACGACCAACCCGAATGAGCATGTAACATCATACACATGTGTCATCAAAAGGAATGACTTGGAGGATGATGAGATTGAGTCGGTCCTGTCGAAGAAGTTTGGAGAGACCCTGTCAAAGGAAGCTATGATATGGTATCATAACTTACCTCCTAATTATATTGACACGTTTGCTATGCTTCCAGATTCTTTCGTGAAAGCATACGCCAGAGCCATCAAGGTCGAGACTAGGAAGTCGGGACTTTTTAAAGTAAAACAGAAGGATAATGAGATGCTTAGAGAGTTCATGTCCTCGTTTCAAATGGAACGAATGGACTTGCCACCGGTCGCTAATGATTGGGCCGTTCAGGCTTTCACCCAAGGACTCAATATTCGGAGCTCATTGGCTTCACAACAGTTGAAACAGAACCTGGTGAAATATCCTGTTGTTACCTGGGCCGATGTACATAACCGATATCAATCAAAAATCAGGGTCGAAGATGATCATCTCGGGGCCACTTCGGGGTCCTATATCCCGTCAGAACCATCGATAGAGTCAAGAGAGACATCGATCGTGAACCTAGATGAAACAGGGATCGGTATCAGCCGTATAATGGAGACCGAAGAAGCAACAGGTCCGGGCCAAACTCTATGAGAAATGAAAGGAGAAGTGACCGAGGTCAAAGCAACTGGGGACTCATGATCAAAAACAGCTTCGACAGGACCGTCGGGCCTAAAGAAGCACCGAGAATATCAGAGTACAAATTCAACGTCGATGCCGCCGCTATTGTATCTGCCATCGGACGCATCAAAGATACCAAATGGCCTAGACCTTTACAGTTCGATCCATCCCAAAAGGATCCTAACCAGATGTGTAAATATCACGACGCTCACGGCCACAGAACGGAGGATTGCCGACAGTTGAGAGAGGAAATAGCCTGACTATTCAACAACGGGCATCTTCGAGAATTCTTGAATGACCGAGCCAAGAATCATTTCAAGAATAGGGATTCTAACAAACAGACCGAATAAGAATTACCTCAACACGTCATTAACATGATCATCGGTGGGTTCTATGTCCCTCAGGGGCCGATGTTAAAGCGCACCAAAGTGTCCATTACGAGGGAAAAACGAACTCGAGATTACATACCCGAAGAAACCTTGTATTTCAACGACGAGGATGCGCAAGGGATCGTGTAACCCCACAATGATGCACTGGTAATATTTGTTCTCGTAAATAAATTTTGAGTTAAGAGTGTGTTAATTGATCTAGGTAGCTTGGCCAACATCATCCGATCGAGGGTCGTGGAGCAGCTCGATTTACAAGATCAAATCGTGCATGCAGTCCGAGTTCTAAACGGATTCAACATGGCATATGAGACCACCAAGGGTGAGATAACATTACCTGTGAACACCGTCGAAACCATCCAGGAAGCTAAGTTTTATGTGATTGAAAGAGACATGAGGTACAACACTTTGTTCGGGAGGCCATGGATCCATAACATGAGAGCAGTGCCCTCGACACTACACTAAGTGCTAAAATTACCAACACCCAGCTGAGTCAAATCAGTTTATGGGGAACAACCGGCCGCCAAGGAAATGTTCGTGGTCGATAAAGTGATTCCAGCATGCACAATCTCAATATCAGAGGATCTGAACTAGATGGTCAAACACGGGGCCAAATAGCAATCACTGATACCAGCCTTGACAGAATCGGAGGAACGAGGGGTAGACGAGGACGATAACTACAGGGTCCCTAGATCTTTCCTAGCCCCCGATGATTCCGACGCTACGAAATCAACGGTCGAGGAACTAGAACAAGTCGTATTGAGTGAACACCTGCCCGATTGAAAGGTGTACCTAGGCACGGGGTTAAGCCCTGAGCTCAGGAAAAAACTCATTCAATTTCTTATAGCTAATGAAGATTTTTTCGCTTGGTCCCACCTTGATATGACAGGGTTCCCGCTAGAGATAACCACTCACAAACTAAGCCTTGACTTGAAGTTCCATCCAGTCAAGCAGAAGAAGAGACCTCCGTCCAAGGTCAAACATGCTTTCATCAAGGACGAGGTATTTAAACTCTTTAAAATAGGGTCCATTCGGGAGATTAAATACCCTGATTGGTTAGCAAATGTAGTAGTAGTCCCAAAAAGGGAACAAATTAAGAATATGTGTAGATTATAAGGATTTGAATAAGGCATGTCCCAAGGACTCCTTTGCTTTGCCCAACATCGATCACATGATCGATGCCACGGCCGGCCACCAGATCCTCAGTTTTCTCGATGCCTACTCCGGGTACAACCAAATACGGATGAACCCGGATGACTAGGAAAAAACCTCCTTCATCACTAAGTACGGCACATACTGCTATAACGTAATGCCATTCGGATTAAAAAATGCCAGTGTCATTTACCAATGCCTAGTAAACTAGATGTTCGGGGAACAAATAGGAAAATAATGGAGGTTTACATTGTCGATATATTGGTTAAGTCCCTACGAGCTTCGAGCAGAGGATCATATAAAACATTTGTAGGAAATTTTCAGCATATTGAGGAAATACAATATGAATTTGAATCCGGAGAAATGTGCCTTTGGAGTTGGGTCAGGTAAATTACTCGGATTCATGGTATCCAACCGATAAATCGAGATCAACCCCCACGAGATCAAAGCCATGGAAGATATCACGGTTTTGGACAACGTGAAGGCCGTGCAAAGATTAACCGGGTGCATAGCCGCCCTGGGACGATTCATCTCGAGGTCCTCCGACAAGAGCCACCAATTCTTCACACTATTGAAGAAAAAGAAAAACTTCTCATAGACCCCGGCGTGCCAATGGGCCTTGGAAGAACTCAAGCGGTACCTATCGAGCCCATCGATGTTTCACACACCGAAGACAGACGAACAACTATACTTGTTCTTGGTAGTATAAGAAATAGCGGTAAGTGGAGTCATGATCCGAGAAGAGCAAGGTACGCAATTTCCAATTTACTATGTCAGCAGGACCCTAGGTGAGGCCGAAACTAGGTACCTTCACCAAGAAAAGCTGGCGCTCGCTTTGCTAAGCACCTCTAGAAAGCATAAAACCATACTTCTAGCGTCACCCTATATGTGTCGTGACAACTTACTTAGAAATGTTACGCATAAGCCCGAACTCTCGGGTCGGTTGGCAAAAATGGGCCGTGGAAATCAGTGGGTACAATATTGAATATCGACCCCGGACCGCCATTAAATATCAAATATTGGCAGACTTTGTGGTTGATTTTACGCCGGCCCTAATACCCGAGGTCGAAAGAGAGTTATTAATCAAATTAGGACCTCCTTGGGAATCTAGACCCTCTTTACGGATGGCACCTTGAACGCAAAAGGGTCCAGACTTGGCATCGTACTGATGCCACCAACAAGCAATGTAGTTAAACAATCTATTAGGACTGTGAAATTAACTAACACTAAGGCCGAATATGAGGCCATGATTCAAGTCTCGGACTGGCCAAAAGCTTGGGGGCAGAGATGATCGAAGCCAAGTGCGACTCCCTCCTCGTGGTGAACCAAGTTAAGTGGACGTTCGAGGTCAGAGAAGAACGAACACAAAGGTATCTAGATAAGTTGCAGGTAACATTACATCGGTTCAAAGAATGGACTTTGCGACACGTACCTCGAGATCAAAACAGTGAGGCTGATGCCCTTTCAAATTTAGGATCATTGGTCAAGGATGGCGAGTTTAACTGGGGGGCAGTCGTACAACTTATGAGATCGGTAGTGGAAGAAGGCCATGTTGAGATTAACTCAACAAGTCTAACTTGGGACTGGAGAACTAAATATATAGAATATCTGAAGCTGGAAAACTGCCCTCAGATACAAAAGAATCGAGGGCCCTACGTGCAAAAGCAGCCCGGTTTAGCCTGTTCGAAGACGGAACCCTGTTCAGAAGAATATTCGTTGGCCCACTCGGCAATATGTCTAGGACCAAGGAATACCGAGTATGTTTTGAGGGAAATCCACGAAGGCACCTGTGGAAATCATTCAGGCACCGAATCATTGGTTCGAAAAGTAATCAGAGTCGGCTACTACTGGATCTATATGGAAAAAGACGCGAAAGAGTTTGTACAAAAATGTGATGAATGTCAAATACATGCCCCGATGATTCATCAACCCGGGGAGTTGCTGCATTCAGTTCTGTCACCATTGTTGGCCCCCTTCTGTGGGCACCCGGTATGGCTCAATTTATATTGTTTATGACTGACTATTTTTCTAAGTGGGTGGAAGCCCAGGCATACGAAAGGTCAGGGAGAAAGAAGTCATCGATTTCATTTGGGACCACATCATATGCCGGTTCGGAATGCCAGCAGAAATCGTATGCGACAATGAGAATCAATTCATTGGCAACAAAGTAAGCAAGTTTCTTAAAGATCATAAGATCAAAAGGATCCTATCAACACCCTACCACCCTAGTGGGAATGGACAAGCAGAATCGACCAACAAAACCATACTCCAAAACCTCAAAAAGACGCCAAAGGAAAATGGAAGGAAATCCTGCCCGAAGTCCTATGGGCATATCGTACGACCTTGAAGTCTAGTAACGGGGCCACCCTATTTTCACTGGTTTACGGCGCCGAAGCTCTAATATCGATCGGAGTTGGAGAACAAAGTCTCAGGTTCAGATATGCGACCAAGGAATCAAACGACGATGCTATGAATACGAGACTAGATCTATTAAACAAAAGGCGCGATGCAGCCCTTGTCCGATTGGCCGCCCAAAAACAGTAGATCGAGAGATATTACAGTCGAAGGGCCAACCTTCGATATTTCAATATCGGGGACTTAGTGTTAAGAAAGGTCACGTTAAATACCCGGAACCCGAAAGAAGGAAAGTTGGGACCAAACTGGGAAGGCCCTTATCAAATTATCTAGATCACCGGTAAAGGATCGTACAAACTTGAAACAATGAACGGTGAGCAACTAGCGAACAACTGGAACGTAGCTCACTTGAAGCGATACTACTACTAAGGTACGACCCCATTCAATTCCTTATATTTGTTTGCATTCCGAACTAACACTTGCAGGCAATCATCAAAGAACAATACAATCTTTAGGCCCGAAAGTACGCGTTGCACTTTTTTTCCCGGAACCGGTTTTGTCCCAAATGGTTTTCCGGCAAGGTTTTTAACGAGGAAACAGTAAATTGTGCTAACTTAGAATTGAAGGACGGTTACGAACCGGTATCGAAGATCACGACAATGGTATTTGAGGCCTCTCTACGATCGGCCCCGAACACTGGGGGCCATAACCCTCGGATAACGATTTTAGCAAGGAAAGGAACTTTATCATTGAATGGTCTCGGCTCGATCGATAGGATTTACTATAAGCACCAAATGGTTAAATGAACCGTGCCCGCATAGAGCTCGAGCCCTGGCACAAAAATTGTACACATGTATAACTATTACGCACAAGAATAAAAAGAAGTTTCTACCTTGCGGATAAATATCTTGTCTCTTATAATTTTCTCTTCTTCCTTCTCTCTTAAGTAATTTCCTACATCCCATCCCCTAAAGGTATCGAGCCCAAAGGCCGTCTTATCCGGTTTCAAGCGATCACTCCCAATCGGGACTGCCATCCAAAAACAAACTCGGACAGATCGGGCTATCGGATCCCGAGGGCACAAGACCTATTAGGCAACGCCCGAACCTTAAAGGCTACAGCCATCCCCATTCGGGGACTGTTATCTTAGGGAAGCCTGAATAACTCAAGGTGACAAGTCCACTGGGCTACACCCGAACTTAAAAGGCTACGGCCATATTAAAACGCCTCGGAGACGTCCGAGACCCGTAATAAAAAATAAGTCCTTGAAAAATTTCTGAACCGGTAATAAAGGCTATCCTCGGCAAACTATAATTTTAAAAAAAAATTATAAGTAATTTGGGAAAATGTTTCCGGTCATACAAAGCCCCCACGATGCCTTAAACAAAATAATGTCAAAGGCAAGGCATGTTCAAACTTCCAAATAAGACCTAACTATTTCATGTTAAGGCATTTCGATCTTTGCAAATATAAATAATAAAGCAAAGTACACAACAAAACTCAGAGATTGTCGAAGGGAAAAAACAAGCCTTATATTATAAATACAGTCTTTACAAAGGCCAAATGGCCTTGACAAAAAAATATAAAAGTACACAAGTGCAAAAATACAAAAAATGTACAAGGCACTCGTATGGCATGGTCTTCACTGGAGCCCGCCTCGTCGTCAGGGTCTTCAGAGCCTCATCCACCCTCGGATCCACTCGAACCCTCGGAGTCTTCCTCAGGATCAGCCAATCTCTTGGCCTTGGATTCAACCCCCTAAGCACTCTCGATTTCGGCTGACAAGTCGAAACCTCGAGCATGAATCTCCTCGAGGGCCTCCCTTCGGGATTGTCGCTTCGCATGCTCGACCATATCTTTCATCCGGACCAGGGCCGCCTCGGCATCGGCCTTATATTGGGCCACCATTTCGTCGGCATCGACTTTAACAACAACGACCACCGACTTGGTCGTTTCTAGTTCCTTGGTAAGATCTCCTCGATCAAAGACGGCCACACTTAGCTGAGACTAGAGCTCCTCGACCCTTTTGGCCTGCATCTCGGCCTTTTCCTTTGCCGCTCAAAGCTAAGCCTCAACCGACGTCAGCTGCGCCCGAGCAGTCTCCTTTTTTGAGGCCAGGCGGTCTATCCCGGCCCCCAATTCATCGGTCTCGGCCTTGACAACATCCATCTCAACTCGCAGTTGATCGATCCGATCGATTTTTTGTTGGACCTGCAGATTCTGATCGTTAGTCACCAGCCTAGCTCATCGTCACTAGCCTCAAATATTTAGCCTCCCCCCCACGCTGCTCGCTGAGAAGCTTCTAAGAATCTCTCTTCTCAGTGACCCCTCGGACCTGGGCCTCAAGCTGGTTTAGCTCGTCCTGATATCGGAGAAAGGTCTCATGATGAAGCACCGAGGCCTGCAGACATGAAGAAAAATGTTAGGATTATCTACAAATTAGTCTAATTATGAATTGAAATCATCAAGAGATATTTAAATTTACCCGATTTAGCGCCTGTTATGCTTCATTAAATAGGCAGGGCGCGTCTACCTCGTTCATCTTAGCTTGATCCTCCTCGTTCATCTTAGCTTGATCCTCCTCGTTCATCTTAGCTTGATCCTCCTCGTTCATCTTAGCTTGATCCTCCTAGGTCATTTCGGGCATACGGCATGTGCTCGGTCGGGATCAAGTCCGATGTCCGATGTCCTCACTCGGACGAAACGGCCTAGCCAACCTCGATCCCTATCTTCATCGATACTCAAGAACGAGGCTTTACTAGCTCGACGGGCGAGCTTGATCAGTCCCCCCTCCTCCCCCCGATTAGAATCGGGGACTGTATAAACGGATGAGGTGGTCGATAGTGAAAGGGCACCCTTCGATCTTGCTTACAAAGAAACAGAAAGAGGATTACAATTCTCTAGAAAGAACAGTGAATTTGATCAAGGGTTACCTTGTATCTTTTGCAAAAGTCGATGATGACCGAGTCCAAGGGGCCTAGCGTGAAGGGATAAGTGTAAACACTTAAAAATCCCTTGACGTGGGTGGTGATGGCTTCGTCAGGTTCGGGAACCACCATATGTTTGTCAACACAGTTACAATCCTTTTTGGCTTTGGAGAGAATATCCTCGATGATCGAGTAGATGTACCTCGAGACCTCCTCGCACCAGCCTGGTATGGAGGAGGACTTTTCGACCTTAAAATCAGCATTGACCGGGCTACCCCCTCCCTCCCCCC
>MCJB01046114.1:0-30063 GCA_002018475.1 Nicotiana obtusifolia
TTTACTGTTCCTAACAGGGTTCTTTCTATGTATTCTGGTGCATCGGTTATTGTTATTTTATTATCTATTAATTGTTTTGCCATATATCCACTCCAAAGTTGGATTGTTTCATTTATATCTTCTACGCAATTTAAGTCTAAGAAATTATATTGTTCTATTGATTTTTTAGGTGTCCATTTTTTATACAATTGTTTATCCCATTTTGATTGTCTATTCCATGGGGTTCTATTTGTACTATAATGTCCATAATTATTATAAACCGTTTGTTTTTCTAATGTTCCTGATGTAGAAGGTTTATCTTCTATATCTCCCATATTTATTTCTAATTCCATATTTTTCATAAGTTCTGTATATGTTTCACTAGTTTCTGAATAGTGATCTTCTATAGTAATATCTGAATCTAAGTCGTTTACTTCTTCTATTTTTACTTCTTGGTCCTCTAATTGTATTTGTGTTTTAACTTTTTTTATTTCTTCTGCTAATTTTCTTTCTTGTTCTTCTTCTTTTCTTTTTTCTTTTTCTTTTAACTTGTCTTCATATATTTGTTTTAGCATTGCTAGTTCTTTTTCTAATTCTATTATTCTGGTATTTTTTATTTCCTCTATTTTTTGTATTTCTTTTTCGTTTGTTGCCTAATTTTTTCAATTCCTTTATTTCTATCTATTTCCTCATTTTCTTTTGCTAATCTTACCATAGCTGTTAAACTATCTTCTATTTTAGCTGATTCTCTTTCTGGCATTAAGTATAATTGTTCTCCTATTTTCTTATATCTTCTACCTAAATTAGAGTGTATTATAATTATTTCTACTCCTTCTTGACTTCTATATGTATTCTCACTTACTGCATATTCTTCCTTATTCATTTTATATTTATCTCAGAATTGACAAGTATATCTGTTAATATTTTCTTTATTTATGTTTAGATAACGGTTGAAATTATTTTTATGTTCATTAAACTGTTTAATAGAATCTTTCCTATATTTTTCGCTTAATGAATAATTTCTTTCTGTCAAGGTAATCCATTTTATTATTTTTCTTTTCCATTTTAAAAGACTCCATCTATGATTATTATGGAAACTAAGTGATCTAAATGAAGGGTGTTTTTTCATTATTAATATTCTATTTTAAATACTACTCAACATATATATTATATACCCAGATACTTCTATTTTTCTTTATGGATTGGGATCATTTTCTATGGCATTGGTGGACTTCCTTGGTTGATGTTTGTCTAGATTTGAGCCGGTTAGAGGTGATTTCTCAAGAAATATAATTTTTGGAGCTTTGGACTATCCTAGATGAGGTAAGTATCTTGCCTAACTTGTTGAGGAAATAACCCTTAGGAAATGATTTTGCTTTCCTAATTTAAATGAGTGTGATGTGACCTATATGCAAGGTGACGAGCATATATACAGGTGAGATGTATGATTCATGACCAGACTAGTCTTTAGGATATGCTATGCCTTGATTTGGACACAGTGCTTCTTGCTATCATGCTTTATATGTTTGTATGACTACGTGAACTCCGTGAATCATGTTAGATCATGTGTAGGTGTTGATTCCCTGTTTGAACATGATATTCATAGTTGTATGGTGTATCCTCCTAACCTGAGATATAATTGTATACTACACACATGCATACACCTATCATGCTATTTATCAGTTCATAGGTACGTGATTTGATATTCCTTAATTGTATACATGTATTCTTGCATATGCTTTCTGTGTGATGGACTAGATTGTTAGCACATGAGTTGTCAGTGCGGTTCCTGGGCTTATGGCACCTGCGTTGTCCGTGCGGTGGTTATGATTATGGCATGTGAGTTGTCCGAGTGGTGATTAAGCATGTGAGTTATCCGTGTAGCGTGTGGATAAGGATTCATTCCCCCTACCGTCGTGCTCTCATGTTTCGCCTCAATGAAATATGTCACACCTCCTTTTATTCACATAACTTTATCACGAGGTTCAGTTAGAAGAGTTTTCCCAATTACTGTGATGTTTTGAGAAGGGATTATTTATTATTTGGAGTCACCACTTGGAATTGAGTTTTGGAGTTACAAGTCACCTTTTATTTGAATCCCTCATCAAACAGAATGTTTGACTCCTTATTTATGGTCTACGAAAACAGAAGACAGAGTAAGGAGTTTTGACCCAGGGGAAGGTGTGAGGCACCCCTCGAGTCTCGTGGTTCTAGCACAATCCCTTTTATTGACTTATATCCGACTTAAATCAATTCTTAGCTATTCTTGTATTTCATTAGTTATGGTTTGCCTATTACCACTTAACTTATTATTGTATTTTATTAATTGTTTTGACCTAGATGCGGTACACACACAATAGCTTCGTATGGTGATTTTGGACTTAGGTGTATGTCCGAATTTGGATTTGGAGGTTTGTAGGTTGTTTTGGCTTGAATTGACGAAAGTTGAAGGTCTGGAAGGTTGTTAGGTTTGACCGAGGATTGAAAATGTTGAGATTGGGTCTGGATTGTGGTTACGAGAGTTGGTATAGGTCTATTATGTCATTTGGGACTTGCATACAAAATTTGAGGTCATTCCGAGTTGATTTGATGTTGTTCGGCATGAGTTTTGAAAGTTGGAAGTTCATTAGTTTACTTAGGCTTGAATTGAGTTGCAATTTGTAGCTTTTATGTTGTTTGGGATGATTTGGGACATCAAGTAGGTTCGTGTTAGGTTTTAGGACTTGTTGGTATATTTGGACGGGATCCCGGGGGCCTCAAGTGTGTTCCAGATTGGTTTCAACTTGTTTAGAGACTTGGTTACATCGCTGATGTCTGATCAGTTATGGTTCATTGGCACCTGCGACACTTGGTCTGTAGGTGTGAGTCCGTAGAAGCAGACAGTGGACTGCAGAAGCAGTGGTTGTTCAAGCTCTGGCAGTTGTGCCGATGCGGACATCTGTGCGCAAAATCGCGATCGCAGAAGCAATCCTTGGACTGTAGGAGCGGCGCCATAGGTGCGACTATATGATCGCAAAAGAGGGATGGTGGGACTTAAGTGCTATATGACCGCAAAAGAGGGATGGTGGGACTTAAGTGAAGTCTGCATATGCACTTAATTTTCCGCTGATGCGGCATTGCATATGCGACTATTGGACCGCAGAAGCAAAAAACCTGGGCAAAATATAACTTGGACGAGGTATTAATTTCATTTATCACATTGTGAGTTAGAGAGCTCGGGTTTTGACAATTCTAGAGGAGATTTTCACGATCTGGATTAGGGCAAGTGTTTTTGACTCGGATTTATTATTATTTCATGAATCCAACCTCGATTTTAGTGTTTATTTAGTGATTTGGATTGGAGAAATTGGGAATTTTAGTAAAAACTTTTCTAAAACATAAATTGATGATTTGAAGGCTGATTTGAGGTTTGAATTGGATGATTTTGGTATGGTTTGACTCATGTCGGAATGGGTGTTCGGAATTTGTGAGTTTGGTCAGGTACCAGGGTGCAAGCATGGCATGTGGTTGACATTTTTAAGTAGACTTTTTATTTTATTTTAGTTAAAGAATGCATCTTTATTATACAGAATTGTATCCTATGGATTTTATTTATGATATTAATTTATTTTGGCTAGATTCGAGCCGTCCGGAGGTGGATTTGCACGGGAAGGGCTTACTAGTGGACTGATTTAGCTTGTTTGAGATAAGTATCTTGCCTAACCTTGTGAGGGATAGGGGAAATACCTCTTAGGTGCTAGCCCGAATTGTTGATTTCTATGATGTGTTAAGTGGCGTGTGCATGAAGTGACAAGTGTGTATACGGGCACTATGTGTGGTTTTGACCGGAATAGATCGTAGGCTATTAATATTCTTTAATTGTGATAATGAACTTTATATGAAACTTGTGAAATCACTTTATTACTATTTGATCATGCTTGTTTCATTGACTTAGCCATAGACATGCTTTATCTATTGAACATCCCCTCCGCTTCTCTAATTATTTGTTATGTCCTCGTGCACGGTTACTTTGAAAGTTGTGAACTTATACTTTGATGAAACTTTGGTACTATTGTTGTGATATTGTGGCACTTGGCATATCATTTTTTTGTGCACATGCCGCATAATAAGGGTGGCATTTTGATGATGTTATGTGATATTTCGGGATGTTCTTATTGTTGTTGTGTTTGTGTTGAGATGGGGCTGTTATTCTTATTTCATAATTGTTTCTGAAAGCTTATGTTAGGAATTTACCTGAGTTTATGGCTATATTTGATATTTCATCACAAGCCTCACCTCTATTTGATGTTTCGTGATCAAAATGGGCTTACTACATTGAGTTGTTACTAAATGTTCTAGAGGGGTTGTGATTATTGTTTTCAGTTATGTTTCAATCATCAGTTTTCTTTGATATATTCATTGCACATGTTATTTGTCTAGTGAGTATCACACGACTTGAACCTCTTTACTACTCCACCGAGGTTAGTCTTGATACTTACTGGGTACCGATTATGGAGTACTCATGCTACGTTTCTGCACATCTTTTTGTGCAGACCTATGTATTTCTGACCAGACTGATTGGTAGTGAGGCATTGCACATACTGGAGACTTCAAGGTATCCATGCATGATCCGACCGCAGCCCTCGGAGCCACCCTCTTGTTTTATTTTTACTGTTTATGTACTCTATTCTTAGAATGATCTCGTGTATTCAGTTAGAGCTTGTAACTCTGTACCACATAGTTCTGGGATATTATGTTGAATATTTGTCGCTTTGGCCTGTATCACTCTTATTTTTGCACTTATGTTAAACTCCGTTTTCGTTGATTCACGTTTTCATTGTTTGAAATAATGTTGAGTGACCGTCTTACCTAGTTGGGAGACTAGGTGCCATCACGACTCCTAAGGATGGATTTTGGGTTGTGACAAGTTGGTACCAGAGCACTAGGTTCGTAGGTTCTACGAGTCACAAGCAGGTTTAGTAGAGTCTTGCAGATTGTACAGAGACTTCTGTACTTATATTCGAGATGTTATAGAACTATTAGGAAATTTCACTTATTTCATTCCATTTCGTGCGAATTTACTGATTTTTGAGCCTAATCTTTTGTCTTTCTATTCTCTCAGACGAGCAGATACCCATGCCCCCTTCTGAGTCGTGATAGGCCGGGGCCATGGTAGAGGCCAAGGAGGGGCACATGCTACAACTAGAGCACCTGCCAGAGCAGCGACCGAGGAGCCACCAGCAGCCCTGGTTGGAGAGCAGGCACCTAAGATGCCTGCTATTACCCTTGGACTCCAAGAGACTCTGGCACAAATTTTGAGCATGTTCGATACTATAGCTCAGGCGGGATTGATCCCAGTTGCACCAGCTACTTCTCAGGATGGGGGAGGAGCACAAATTCCTGCCACCCACCACCCATGGGTCCATGTTGATTAGGTTCTGGATGTTATTCCAGCACAACCCATTATCGCGGTTTAGCTTGATGTCAGGCCAGTAGCATCAGAGGAGGAGCAGAGGAGGCCTAAGAGGATCAAGAAGTATGATCCTCCTACTTTCAGTGGCATAGTTTCTGAGGATGCACAGGGCTTCCTAGACCAATGTTACCGTATTCTCCGCACCATGGGCATTGTGGAGGTGAGCGGAGTCACCTTTACCACATTTCAGCTGACGGGGTCGGCATATAGGTGGTGACAGGCTTATGAGGAGGGTAGGCCAGTTGGTACAATACCACTCACTTAGGCTTAGTTTCTGACCTATTTTTGAGAGAGTTTGTCCCACAGACCCTCTGGGATGCGTGACGCATAGTGTTCGAGCAGTTACATGAGGGGACTATGACAGTGTCAGAGTACGACATGAAGTTTAGTGAGTTATCCCGCCATGCACCTGCTTTGGTTTCTAAAGTTAGAGATCGAGTCCGCAAATTTATCGAGGGGCTCAGTTGTGGTATTAGATTTAGTATGGCACGGCAGCTTGAAACTGATAGTCCATTCCAACAAGTTATGGAGATTGCTATGAGGTTAGAGTGTATTCATGGTCAGGAGAGGGAGGATAAAGAGGCCAAGAGGCCTCGTGGTTTTGGAGGATTTAGGGGCTCCTACTCTTGGGGCAGGATCCTTCATGGTAGAGGTTTTATCAGTCGACCAGCTCAGTCTACACTTCATGCCACTTGTAGTGCCCCAGCTATTCAGGGACCTCAGAGTACTAATTTTTCTCAGCCATATTCCAGTGCACCTCCTGCACGGAATGATACAACGATCATTCTAGCCGAACTGGTCAGACTCAGTTCCAACAGCTATGCACCTCGAGAGATTGTTTGAGTGTGGTGATACTAGACCCATTATGAGGGATTGTCCCAAACTTAGGAGGGGTGGACCTCCACAGGGTACACAGTTTATGGTTGGTTCTCCAGTTGCTACTCCACCTACTCATCTAATCAGGGATGGAGGACAGACGGGCAGATGTCATCCTAGAGGAGGAGGCCAGGCCTGTTGTTATTTTTTTCGAGTAGGACTAAGGCTTTTGCATCAGATGCTGTCATTGCAGGTATTGTATCGGTCTATCATAAGGATGCATCAGTTTTATTTGATCCGAGTTCTACATATTCGTATGCGTCATCTTACTTTGCTTCATATTTGGATATAGCTCATGATTCTTTGAGTTCCCCTATTTATGTGTCTATGCCTGTTACGGATTCTATTGTGGTAGACTGTGTCTATCGGTCGTGTTTGGTCACTATCGAGGGTTACAAGACCAGGATTGACCTTCTGTTATTCAATATGGTGAACTTTGATGTGATTTTAGGCATGGCTTGGTTGTCGCCCTATCACGCTATTCTGTATTGTCATGCCAAGACCGTGGCATTGGCTACGACGGGTTTTCCGTGGTTGGAGTGGAGAGGTACATTGGATTATGTTCCTAGTAGGTTGATGTCTTTTCTGAAGGCACAACAGATGGTTGAGAAGGGGTACATAGCATATTTAGCCTTTGTGAGGGATGTCAAAGCTAATACTCCTACTGTTGAGTCAGTTTCGATCGTGAGAGATTTTCTAGATGTGTTTTCAGCAGATTTACCGGGCATGCTTCTTAATAGATATATCGATTTTGGTATTGACTTGGTGCCGGGCACTCAACCCATTTCTGTTCTACCATATCGCATGGTACGAGTGGAGTTGAAGGAATTACAAGAACAACTTCAGGAATTGCTTGACAAGGGTTTCATCAGGTTGAGTATTTCACCTTGGGGTGCTCCAGTTCTTTTGTGAAGAATAAAGACGACTCCGTGAGGATGTGTATTTATTACAGGCAGCTAGACAATGTTACATTCAAGAACAAGTACCCACTACCACGCATTAATGATTTGTTCGATCAGCTTCACGGTGCTCGACTATTCTCAAAGATTAATTTGAGATCAGGGTACCATCAGTTGATGATCCAGGATTCTGATATTCTGAAGACGGCCTTCAGGACTCGCTATGGTCACTATAATTTTCTGGTGATGTCTTTTGGGCTGACCAATGCCCCAGCTGTCTTTATGCACTTGATGAACATTGTATTCCATCCTTATCTTGATTTTTTCGTCGTCGTGTTCATTGATGATATATTAGTGTATTCTCGTAGCTGAGAGGAGCATGAGAAGCACTTGAGGATCATGCTTCAGACATTGAGGGAGAAGAAGCTGTATGCTAAATTCTCCAAGTGCGAGTGTTGACTTGATTTGGTGGCATTTATGGGCCATTTGGTGTCTAGTGAGGGGATCAAGGTAGATCCGAAGAAGATTGAGGAAGTTTAGAGTTAGCCCAGAGCATCTTCTGCTACTGAGATCTAGAGTTTCCTTGGTTTGACTGAGTATTATCGTTGTTTCATGGAGGGCTTCTCATCCATTACAACCCCTTTGACTAGATCAACCAAGAAGGGTGCCCCATATAGGTGGTCTGACGAGTGTGAGGAGAGCTTTCAGAAGCTCAAGAATGCCTTGACCACGAATCCAGTTCTGGTTTTGCCTTCAATAATGGGTTCTTATACAATTTATTGTGATGCTTTGTGGATTGACATTGGATGTGTACTGATGTAGGAGGGTAGAGTGACTGCTTATGCTTCGCGTCAGTTGAAGTCCTATGAGAAGAACTACCCAGTACATGATTTAGAGTTGGCAACCATTGTTCACGTGCTGAAGATTTGGAGGCACTATCTCTACGGCGTGTCTTGTGAGGTATTCACAGATCACAAGAGTCTACAATACTCTTTTAAGCAAAAGGATCTTAACTTGAGGCAACAGAGGTGGTTCGAGCTACTAAAGGACTATGATATCACCATTCTTTATCATCCAGGGAAGCCCAATGTGGTGGTGGATGCTTTGACTAGGAAGACCGAGAGCATGGGTAGTCTTGCTTATATCCTAGTTAGGGAGATGCCGTTAGCATTGGATGTTTAGGCTTTGGTCAACATGTTTGTGAGGCTATATGTTTTAGAGCCTAGCAGCGTTCTTGCTTGCGTGATTTCACAGACTTCTCTATTTGTGTGCATCAAGACGTGTCAGTATGATGATCCCCACTTGCTTGTCCTTAAGGACATGGTGAAAGACGATGATGAAAAGGAGGTGACTATTAGTGATGATGGGGTATTGAGGATGCAGGGTCGGATCTGTGTTCTGAATGTGGATGGGATGCATGAGTTGATACTTGAGGAGCCCCAGAGTTCGCGGTATTCCATTCATCCGAGTACCGAAAGATGTACTAGGACTTGAGGCAGCACTGCTGCTGCAGAAGAATGAAGAAAGATATTGTGGAGTATATGGCTCGGTGTTTGAACTGTCAGCAGGTGAAGTACAAGCATCAGAGACCGGGTGGGTTTCTTCGGAGGCTTGATATTCCAGAGTGGAAATGGGAGCATATCACCATAGATTTTGTAGTTATATTTCCATAGACCTTGAGCAAATTCGTTGCAGTGTGGGTCATTGTGGATAGACTGACCAAGTCTGAACACTTCATTCCAGTTATGACTACCTACTCTTCAGAGCAGCTGGCTCGAATAAATATTCGAGAGATTGTTCGTATTTACGGTGTGACAGTGTCTATTATCTCTGATCGCGGCACATAATTCACATCGCATTTTTGGAGGGTCGTGCATTGTGAGTTGGGTACACAGGTCGAGCTGAGTACAACATTTCATCCCCAGACGGACGAACTGTCTGAGCGCGGTATTCAGATATTGGAGGACATGTTACATGCCTGTGTCATTGATTTTGGAGGTTCATGGGATCAATATCTTCTGTCAGCAGAGTTTGCCTACAACAACAACTTTCAGCCGAGTATCCAGATGGCTCCTTATGAGGCCTTATATGGGACGCGATGTCGTTCTCTGGTTGGTTGATTTGAGCCTAGGGAGGCTAGGTTGTTGGGAACTTATTTGGTCCGTGATGTTTTGGAAAAGGTGAAGTTAATTCAGGAGCAACTACGTACAACATAGTCCAGACAGAAGATTATGCTGATCGGAGGGCTCGTGATGTGGCATTCATGGCCGGTGAGAGGGTTTACTCAGAGTTTCGCCCATAAGGAGTGTGTTTTGTTGTTCGGGAAGAAAGGCAAGCTGAGCCCTCACTATCATGGTCTTTTTGAGATTCATGAGAGAGTGGGTGAGGTGGCCTACATGCCTGCATTGCCACCCAGCTTATTGGGAGTTCACTCGGTGTTTCTTGTTTCTATTCTCCGAAAGTATTTTGGTGATCCATCTCATGTGTTAGATTTCGACTCAGTGCAATTGGAAAAGGATTTGACCTGTGTGGAGGAGCTGGTGGCTATATTTGACAGGCAAGTCCGAAAGTTGAGGTCAAAGAACATTGCTTCAGTAAAGGTTCAATGGAGAGGGCAGCCAGCCGAGGAGGTGACCTGGGAGACCAAACATGATATGCGTAGCCGTTATCTTAACATTTTTGGCACTTCAGGTATATCTCTATACTCAGTCGAGGATGAATATTTGTTCAAGCGAGGGAGAATGTAACGCCCCGACTGGTCATTTTGAGTATTCCAACCCCATTTTTCCTGTTCTATGCTTTACATATGTGTATTTGTGGTTACGTGACTTGCGAGGTGATTGGTGTGTTTTTGGGAGAGTTTTGGATGGATTTGGGACACTTAGTCCCTTGGTTGGAGGCTTAGGTTGTAAGAGTTGACCAGAGTTCGACTTTTGTATAGACAACGCTGAAACGATATTTTGATGGTTCCAACAGCTTTGTATGGTAATTTTGGACTTATGATGTCCAGATTCTGATTTGGAGGTTTGTGGGGTTTTTTGGCTTGAATTGGCGAAAATTAGAAAGTTAAAGGTTTGGAAGGTTGTTTGGTTTGACTGAGTGCTGAATTTGTTGAGATCAGGTCCAAATTGTGGTCCGGGAGTTGGTATAGGTCCTTTATGTCATTTGGCACTTGCATGCAATGTTTGAGGTCATTCCGAGTTGATTTGATGTGGTTCGGCATGAATTTTGTAAGTTGGAAGTTCATTAGTTTACTTAGGCTCTAATTGAGGTAACATTCGTAGTTTTTATGTTGTTTGGGGTGATTTGGGACATCGAGTAAGTTCGTGTTAGGTTTTAGGACTTGTTGGTATATTTGGATAGGGTCCTGGGAGGTATCGGATGTGTTCCAGATTGGTTTCGGCTTGTTTTGAGACTTGGTTGCATTGCTAAGGTTTGATAAGTTCTGGTGCTTTCACACCTGCAACACTTGGTTCGCAGGTGCAAGTCCGCAGAAACGAACAATGGAGGTTGGTCAAGCTCTGGTAGTTCCGCAGATGCAAATATGTGTGCGCAGAAGCTATCTTGGACCGCAGAGTGGCGATGCAAGTGCGGTATCTTACCGCAGAAGCGGGATGGTGGGACTTAAGTGAAGTCCGAATCTGTGCTTGTTTTTCTGTAGATGCGACATTGCAGATACGACTATTGGATCGCGGAAGCGAATAGCCTGGGGAGAATATAACTTGGATGAGGGTTTAATTCCATTTATAACATTTTGAGTTAGAGAGCTCTGTTTTGGGCGATTTTAGAGGAGATTTTCACAATTTGGATTTGGGTAAGTATTTTTGACTCGAATTTATTATTATTTTATGATTTCAACCTCGATTTTTGTGATTGTTTAGTAATTTGGATTAGAGAAATTGGGAATTTTGGTAAAAAAAACTTCTAAAACGTAAATTGATGATTTGAAGGCCGATTTAAGGACGGAATTGGATGATTTTGGTATGATTTGACTCGTGTCGGAATGGGTATTTGGAATTTTGAGTTTGGTTGGGTTCCAGGGTGTGGGCCTGGGGTTGACTTTTTTGAGTTGGCTTTTGATTTTAGTTAAAGATTGAATCTTTATCACCGGAAATTATTTTCTATGGCTTTTATTTATGATATTAAGTTATTTTGGCTAGATTTGAGTCGTTCAGAGATGGATTTGCATGGGAAAGGCTTATTCGTGGACTCATTTAGCTTGTTTGAAGTAAGTATCTTGCCTAACTTTGTGTGGGGAAATGTCCCTTAGGTGCTAGCCTAATTGTTGATTTCTATGATGTGTTAATTGGCGTGTGCATGATGTGACGAGCTTGTATACGTGCACTATGTGTGATTTTGACCGGAATAGACCATAGGCTATTAATATGCCTTAATGTGATAATGAACTTTATATGAAACTTGTGAAATATCTTTATTACTATATGATCATGCTCATTTCATTGGCTTAGTCATAGACATGCTTTATCTATTGAACATCCCATCCGCTTCTATTATTATTTGTTATGTCCTCGTGCACGGTTATTGAAAGTTGTGAAGTTATATTTTGATGACACTTTGGTACTATACTTGTGATATTGTGGCACTTGACATTATTATTTTATAGTACCGTGGAACTTGTGGACATGCTGAGTAGATTGATTGGGGGTGTCAGCACGAGGTTTTGCCGTGCGAGTTCTTTGTCTATGGCTGTGCGCATGGGGCTAAATAAAGGTGGCATTATCTCGGGCTGCCCACGTGGCGTAATAAGGTGTGGCTATATGCGCATGTGTCAAAATAAGGGTGGCATATTAATTTTTGTATGCACATGCAGCGTAATACGAGTGGCACTTTGATGATGTTATGTGATATTTCGGAGTGTTCTCATTGTTGTTGTGTGTGTGTCGAGACAGGGCTGTTATTCTTATTTCATAGTTGTTTCTTATGTTTGGCACTTACCTGAGTTTATGGCTGTATTTGATATTTTATCACATGCCTTACCTCTATTTGATGTTTCGTGATCAAAATGGGTTTTAGTACATTGAGTTTTTATCACATGTTTTAAAGGGGTTGTGATTAATGTTTTTAGTTATGTTTCAACTATCATTTTTCTTTGATATATTCATTGCACATGTTGTTCGTCTAGCGAGTATCACACAACTTGGACCGTGTTATTACTCCACCGAGGTTAGTCTTGATACTTATTGGATACCGATTTGTGGTGTACTCATGCTACACTTCTACATATCTTTTTGTGCAGACCCAGGTACTTCGGACTGAATTGATTGGCAGTAGGCATTGTACACACCGAAGACTTCAAGGTATCCCTGCATGATTGGACCGAAGGCCTCTGAATCACCCTATTGTTTCATTTCTATTGTTTATGTATTCCAGACAGTATTGTGTTTTAAATTGATCTCGTGTATTCGGTTAGAGTTTGTAACCCTGCATTACCTAGTTCTGGGATATTATGTCGAGTATTTGCCGCTTTGGCCTGTATTACTCTTATATATGCATTTATGCTAAACTTCCTTTTTGTTAATTCATGTTTTCATTGTTTGAAATAATATTGAGCCACCGTTTTACCTAGTTGGGAGATTAGGTGCCATCATGACTCCTAAGGACTAAATTTTTTTTACTAGTAAATCCGTTATTCATCATAGTAACTTAAACAACTTAAATCATTAGAGATTGGATTTAGTAACATAAGATCCATAACGTAGGAATATAAAACATAAACTTTAACACATTTCATACAAGTACAATAAAACATTAGTTCATAATACTAATAATATTAGAATAGACGAGAAAACGTAGTACTGCACCTTGAATAAGCAAGATCTTTTCAATAGATGAAATGGAAAGTCACTTCAAGCATAATTTCAATTATGAGAAATCACACGGATGAACCGAAAATCGAGAACCGCGACCGGAAGCAACAAAAATCAACAAAGTCGAATAAAGAAAACTCCGCACAAGAACTCTAATTTTTACCAATAATAAAATTGTCCAGAATATATTTCACCGTAAAAAGTGTTTTCTTTCTTTACTCTCTTCTCTCCAGAGTACCTACCTGTGTGTTTATGCAAGTAATGTCTATTTGTTAAGGTGTGATATGCAAGTAATGTCTATTTGTTAAGGTGTGATAGTGTGTAAGTTAGTCGGGGACCTGTGACTATAATGGGGTTGTGGTCTATATATCGTGTGTGCGCAGATGGAGATGTGTGGGAGAGACGTGAATGTGTGCAATTGTGGTGAGATATATTAGGAAATAAAAGTGGAGATAGTGAGGGAGTTTGGGAAACGGGGGCTAAGGAGAAGGAAATTTTGGGGGTTAGTTAAGATAATTGTTCTTTTGTATCTTTTAGAATTTATTTATTTTTTTGTTCTTTTCGTTTGTGACCCTTTTCTATTGACTTTTTTCTAACCTTTTTTTAATAAATAAAGAGAAGGTAAAATACATAGCTAAAAGAATATATTAACCAACTTACTTTTAAACTTAAAGAAAACTTTATAAATAAGAAAACTAAATATTTACATATGATTTAAATGATACTAAGAAAAATATCATAGTTTACTAATTAAAATTCTAATTAAAAGAAAACAAACATATTTGTAAATTTTCTTTTTCTCTTTACAAATAGAAATATGATTTGTACTATAAGTATGTGAATATTTTCTGTAATTTTTAATTTTTTTGTCAAACAAAACATATTAAAAGTAAGCTAAAAGTTTAAAATATCAAGATTAGACCTAAAAGAAATATTTACACTAAAATAGTATAGAATTCGGGTATGGTCAAAAATTAGTTATTCACAACATGCCCCTCTTTGCTTGGAAACATGAATATTTTTCAGGAAAAGAAAATGAACAAGGTGATTGAACTTTGACCTCACTATTATTTAAAAAGGAAAAGAAGATAAAAGAAAAAGATTCGACCGAACTCTGGTTTTAGGCAACCTACATATCCCGGTTTATAAGGGAATCAAGTCACGTATAGTTCAAGTGGAAGAAGAGTGATAGAGTATGCTTAGATGGAGAGTAAAGTGAGGTCTGTCGAGGTTCTGGTTTGCAGTTCCTACTATTACATCAAAAATGAAAAGAAAATTACATATTCTTGAAATAAAAAAGTTACAAAATTCCTATCTAAGTGCCCTCTGAATCTTGTCCTGATTCTTGACTTACTTCTCGCCTTGACGTTAGACTGGAACTTGATGCTTTCGGTATAATAGACTATGAAACATTCTCACGGACTTGTTTCTTGATCAGATACTGAGAAGATGGATCTTGATACCCAAGGTCACCACATGCATTACGTCAAAGCTGACTCTAGCTGTCATTGAGATCAGGCGTTCCACTTTCTCTGGCAAGAGCTGAAATTTCACTTTTGAACATCCAATATGTGCTTAAAAAAAAAACCTACAAGCCATCACAAACAAACAGAACGAACAAGCATTTTCTACCCTAGCTTGCACTAGAAATTTTTTGTGAGTTATTGAAAACATAATAAACTATCTTTGCTATTGCAGAATAATAAATTGAAAAAGAAATAGTTTTTTTCCTAAAATGAAAACAAGGATGTCGTACCCTATGTTAACAAGAAGGAAGAAAATCAGGGGATGTATATCATGTGTTGACAATAAGGTGAGGCTCCTGGCTCTCTAGGATTCTACTAGGGAGTGTTGTACCCTATTTTGGAAGCAAGGAGTGAAACCAGGGGATGTAGTACCCTATGTTGGCAATAAGATGAGGCTCAGGGCACTCTAGGGTGCAACTAAGGAATATTGTATCCTATGTTATCAATAAGGAGTGTAACCATGGGAAGTAGCTGTGTTGGAAATAAGATGAGGCTCGGGGCACTCCGGGATGCTACTAGGAAATGTCGTACCCTATGTTTTCAATAAGGAATGTAACCTGGGGATGTAGAACCCTATGTTGGCAATAAGATGAGGCTCATGGCACTTTGAGATGCTACTAGGGAATGTCGTACCCTATATTCACAGTAAGTAATGCAACCAGGGGATGTGGTACCCTGTGTTGGTAATAAGATGAGGCTCGTGGCCCTCCGGGATGCTATTAGGGAATGTTGTACCTTATGTTGAAAATGAGAAACAACCAAGGGAAGTTCGTACCTTATGTTGAAGATGAGAAACAACCTAAGGAATATCGTACACTATATTGAAGATAGGGTAATGGTTCCCTATAATGAAACTAAAAATAACATGATTACATGTATATTGGAAGAAAATCTAGGATTTGAGAACTTCACTTACTGGTGTTTTTCTTTTCACGAAGTATTTCCTAAACTCGTTTTGTCTCTGTCTTAAACAAAGAAAGATTCATTCGTTTAGAAATGGTTGTCGGTTTGTGGCTTTGATATCTTGGGTAACTGGACCTTGAGCCTATTACACTTGTTAGGACAACTAACTTTGTTGGTGGTCATACCAGTTTCTGGGTGATTATGTCTTTACTTTCTGGAGATCATTCTTTCAGAACATCAAAACCTGACTATTTTGTGCCTATCACCATTTGTGTTTATGGTGCAAACAACCTTGCTCCTAAAATAAATTTTACTTGGGTAACATTTTTCGAACCTTGAAACATTGCTCAGTCCTTCAAGCATTTTGCTCGTCAGGGAAAATCAGACATGGCTTTATGCCTTTGCCCATGCGGTTTATGGTCAGCATTCGTTGCTTTATATAACGGGGAAACCATAACCAATTTTGCGGCCTTTTCTTTGCTTTGATTTGACAAAAAATTAGACTGAAAAGGACTCAAAGAATACTATGAAAGAAAACAAGAAGGTGAAATAATAGGTATTACGATTTAATCAAGAAGTGTCCCTTTCGAGGGAAAAAAAAAAAGAAAGGACTTATCCGGAGGTATATGTTGACTTCAATGACCATGATATGTACTTTTGACTGGATGCCTGATCCGTCTTAGCTGTTGTAAACTTTATTTTGAATATGAGTTCTTTGTCTTAACCATGCTTGTGCCTGAATATAGAAAGTCCTAAACTCGGTCAATGATGCCCTTTGCGGGTTTTCACTAATTGAACTCTCTCATTTTTATCTTTCTCTCAACTCACCATCGCCTTAGAGTGCTGTGAGGGTTTTCCTCAATAAGACTCTCTTATTATTTTTTTTTTCGTGCAATGGCTGAGGTAGCACTTGTAGCACATTAACTCAGCATTCTCGAAAGTTGATCAGAAGGTCTTAACATGGAAAGGTGAAAAGAACTATTTTACGGAACTACTACTCTTGGACCCATTTTGATAGAACAACCGTCGAAAAATAAAACCATGCCCAGATTTTTTTGAATACTGGGAATGAATTTCTTATTTTGGTTAAACCGAACCCCAGAGCAGGGCTGGCTATGTATCCTTTAAAGGAATAAGGTCGAACGTAGTTCGTTACGATACAAAACTTTATTTTGTTGTTTTTGTTTTCTTTTTTCTTTTTCTTCTTCTATTTTTTTTAAATTTTTTCACTTTTTTTTATTAAGTGAACTGGTTCCAAAAGAGGGAAAAACAAATAATATAAACAGCTTCAAAGTGCTAACTAGGATTGACCCGTATTGGGTTAACGAGAATGGTAGCCTTTCGTCATCCCAACCTAAGAATTCTAAGTATAAAAATGCTCCACTGGAGGCATGTCAGACATAGTATCTCTTGACCGCGTCTGCGTTGACGGATATATCTGTCACCTTTCCTTCCATATCTGCCAAGTGTAGAGCTCCTTTTGACAAGACTTTTTTGATGAGGTAAGGACCTTGCCAATTTGGGGCGAACTTTCCTTTTGCTTTTTCCTGGTGTGGAAAGATACATTTCAAAACAAATTGTCGCACCTCAAATTGCCTTGGGTGTACTTTTTTATCAAAGCGCGTGCCATTCTTTGTTGGTGTAACTGACCAAAGCAAACTACCGCCAAACGCTTCTCATCAATCAAAGTCAACTATTCCAACCGGGACTTGACCCATTCAGTGTCCTCGATCCCCGCTTCAACAATGATTCGGTGTGAGGGAATCTCAACTTCAGTAGGTACGATCACTTCAGTGCTGTAAACCAAAAGTAGGGCGTTGTGCCAACTGATGCACAGATAGTTGTCCAATATCCCAAAAGAGCAAAAGGCAGTTTTTCGTGCCATTATCTAGACCGACGGACCATCTTCCTAAGTATCTTCTTGATGTTATTATTCGTAACGTTAACAACTCAATTAGCTTTGGGCCGGTAAGGGGTAGAATTGTGAGGGACAATTTTAAATCGGTCACACACCTCCTTAATCAGATGACTATTCAAATTAGTAGCATTATCTATGATAATGATCTTTGGATACTGAAATGACATATGATGTGGGAGTGAACAAAATCTACCAATGCTTTCTTGGTGACTTCTTTCAACGTAATAACTTCTACCTATTTGGTAAAGTAATTAATTGCAACCAAGATAAATCTGTGCCCATTTGAAGCTTTCGGCTCGATCGGCCAAATGATGTTCATTCCCCAAGAAACAAAAGGCCAAGGAGCAGCCATAGGATGCAACTCTGAAGGAGGCGAGTGAATCAAGTCAGTGTGAATCTAAAACTGGTGCCACTTACGAACAAAACAGAAGCAATCTCGCTCCATAGTAAATCAATAACATCCTGCCCGAAGGATTTTCTTTGCTAGAGCATATCCTTTCATGTGTGGACCACATACCCCTGAATGCACTTATCATAATCCTTTTCAGCTTCTTTGGCATCGTCATATCTCAACAAATCCAAATGTGGAGTCCTTTTGTATAGGATTTCCTCGCTCAAAAAGAAACTATTAGCAAGTCGCCTAATAGTTCTCTTTGATACCTATTAGCATGTTCCAGATACTCTCTTACTTTTAGGAACTGTTTAATATCACGATACCATGGTTTACCATCCGGTTATACTTAAGTTGTATTGCAATAACCATGTTGATTTTGAATTTGAATTTCTAATGGGTCAATGTGAGTGCTACCTGGATGTGGAAGCGCTGAGGCCAGAGTGGCAAAGGTATCAACTAATTCATTGTGAAATATGGGAATATATCTGAAAACGACGGACTTGAACCTTTTGCTAAGATTCTCCACACATTGTCTATATGTAATGAGCTTGATGTCTCGAGTCTCCCAATAACCTAGAGCTTGATGAATAAGCAAATCTGAATCTTCCATCACCAACAATTCATGCATATTTATTTTATTGCCATGTTCAAACCCATAATGCAAGCTTCATATTTTGCCGTGTTGTTTGTACAGAAGAAATGAAATCGTGCCATGGTAGGGTTATGTTGCCCAATAGGTGATACAAGAGTTTCCCCAGTCCCTACGCCTTTGATGTTGTAACGACCCGACCAGTAGTTTTGAGCTCTAACACATGATTCGGTAGTTTGAGACCTTGAGTAGCTTCACTCTATGTATTATAACTTGCACATATGGTTGGTTTTAATTTTTGAGAAGTTCGAAGTTGATTTGGAAGAATAATTCTCAATTCAGAAGCTTTAAGTTGGAAGAGTTGACCAAGATTTGTCTTTTGAGTAAACGAACTCGGAATCGAGATTTGAAGGTTCCTATATGTTCTTAAGGTGATTTTGGACTTAGGCGTATGATCGGGTTGGGTATCAGATAGTCCGAGAGGAGCGATTCAGCTTATTATTGGAAGTTTGCATTTGTGTATGTTTAAAATTTGCTAAGTTTGACTTAGAGTGTACTTTGGTGTTATCGGAAACAAATAGTTTCTGGGACTTTGGATAGGTTCATTTCATTTTGTTGATTGGAACTTGTGAGTGAAGTTTGATCATGATCTCGAATTTCTTAGTGCGATTTGGACGTGTTCGACAAAGTTTGAAGGTTTGAAAGTTAAAAGAAAGATGTTAATCATCGATTCGTGGTTTTGATGTTATTCGTGGCGTTTCGAGCCTTTGGATAGGTTTGGATAAAGTATAGAGACTTATCCTGGGGGCCTCGAGGTTGTTTCAGACAATTTCTCATTGTTTGGTTGTTGCTGGTTTCTGGTGTCAGGCGTGTGCTTCGCAATCCCGAAGGAGGCAACGTGATCACCAATGATTGTTGGAGCTGGTGAAGATTTTGTTCGCGAAGAAGGAATTCTGGGGCTAGCTGGTTCGGCCTTCGCAATTGTTGCTCCCTAACGCACACGCAAGTATACGCGGTCGACAAGTAATATAGGATTATGAGTCCAGGTTGTCATACCCACAGGGACTTAAATTAACTACTTTCTAACGAACTAATACTGCTATTTAAACAAGCAAGAATCGAGTTTTAATAGATGGGTTATTCTAAATTGTAATTCTAATTTATATCTAAGAATTGCAAAGAACAAAGTACATGTTTTGTTATCAATAAAACAAATATTCCAGGATTGTGATTATTTTTCCAATCCTATTGCGTTCTAATTGACTTTCCGTTCATGTAATTCATGTATGGTTGCTAAATAATCGATAAACATACTCATAGCCTTCTTCCGAAGTACTATTCGCCTATTCTTAATTCGATTAACACCTATATTCCTATGGAATTAATCTATCAAGAATGAAATAAGAACACGATATTTAATTAAGCATGGTGATTAAGTATATTCCTATCCTAACCACGAATCCGCCCCCCTTAAAAGGTTAAGAACATTCTTTCTTCAATTCTTTTCTAATCTAAGCGTAGTTTTCCCAAACATGGCATAGATAATTGATAGAACTTAATTGATGGCCAAAACAATTAAGCAATTAGGCGTAGAATTGAAGAAACAACCATATGAACATGAATTATAAATACGAAATCGTCAAGTTCGAATCACAATATTCATGGCTAATCACAACCCCAGAACAAGGGGTGATTAGCCACTCATGTTCAGAATAATCAAAAGATGAAGTATTGAAAAACTAATAAAAATACTAGACAGAGTTGATGAACTGAAGATCGATTGCGTTTTTGTGATGTTCCGTAGCTTTGTTGGCTCCAAAATCACGTTTTTCTCTTCCAAGTTGGGTTTAGAGGTGTTATATAGGAGTTGGGAAGGGTTTGGGGTCGAATAAGGAGTCTCCTAGACGGATTAGGACACTTTCCCGAAGTCGGCGCCCTGGCTGGCGCCAGGCGCCCCCCAGGGCGCTGCGTCCAGTGACTTTTTCCAGCTTGCTGCCTCCAGCGCCACAGGTGGCGCCAGGTGCTGCCTGTGGCGCCCAATGCCCCTTGGTCTGTTTTTGTCTCGTTTTGGCTCGTTTCTTGTCCGTTTCGCCCCCAATTGCTCCCGACTCATTCCTACACATAAAAGCACATTACATTAACATGAATCGAAGCAATTAACACCCCAATTTCATAAAACAAGAGCCAAATATGAGATGATTTACATAGAATTTTATATCTTTTATGCCAAACATCAGCAATCGCGAGGGTATTTCCGCGGTCGCGAAGAGGAAAAGTCTAGGCAAAACATGAAATTAGTACAGGATCCATTTCTCTCATATTTTCACTTGGTTGGGAGATTTTTGGAGCTCTTTGTGGGGAGAATTTTCATCATCAATCATGAGGTAAGTGATTCCCACTTGTTGTAAGTTAAATACATCGAATATATATGGATTTTAACATGAAAATTGGTGAAAATTGTGGAATTTTGGAAGAAAACCTAGAAATGATATTTTGAGATTTTGACTAGGAAATTGGACATGGTATTGGGAACAAATTATATATTTAAGGTCGTGGTTCTATGGTTATATTTATCTTCAAAAATTTTCAGAATCCGGGCGCGTGGGCCTAGGGGTTGACTTTGTTGAGTTTTCAAGTGTAACTGGAAATTGTTATAAATTGTTAAATTACGAGTCTTTGAGTATATTTTGATTAGTTTTTATGCTGTTTGACTAGGTTCAGATCGTTTGGAATTGGTTTGAGGAGTTAGAGACGTGTTGGTGCCGGTCATCAGATTTTGGAGCGAGGTAAGTCTTGTGTCTAACCTTGTGAGATGGAATTTACCCTGTAGGTGTTATATGTGTCATGTGCTACATGTTGTGGGGGGTACGCACGTATGAGGTGACGAGTTTCCGTGTGTATGCTAGAATTCCTGATTAGGTCCGGGTAGACTTAGGTTCACACCATGCTTTAATTGTAATATTTGAGTTGTTCTTGCATTTTTAAATTCTTTAATTTACATTGTTGCTTGAGACAAGACTTGCATAGAGTATCGAACTTGATATTATAGATACGTAGCGAACAACTTGATTAGTAGTAGAGATTATACTTCTTTTTACGGATTTCTCCCGTGTTATACGAATTGGTCCAAAAGTTTCTTGAAATGTTCTCACACATATATTCCTGAGTGGGGCCAGTGATATGTCAAGTTCACTTCCTAAGAAATCGGGCTGAGCATCTCAGCAGTACCATTACGGGATTGGGCCGTTTGCCTCGGCATTATTATGAAATGCATCTATGGTTTGTGCCGGTCGACCCTCGGATGAGTACACAATAATAGGATCGAACTAAACGCCTCAGTGATACTATTATGGGATCGAGTCGTACGCCACGATAGCAAATTGTGCCATTACTCTTATGAGATCGGGCCGCTCGCCTTGGCAGAATTGTGCGTAATACATGATAAGAAGTCACTGTACCCATGAGGTTTCCTGACTTGAGATGTGACCATTTATTTGGTGTTGACCATTATGTATTCCATTTAAGGAAGTACCCGGTATTTGAGGACTTCGTATTTACTCTTCAATTGAGTATTGCGTTATGTACTTGTATTTGTTCCCATTATTTTACCTACCATGCCCCATACCTGTTTATTTTTATTATATCTGATTTATTGGACCACTAATAAGTATCGATGTCTACCCCTCGTCAGTACTTCTTTGAGGTTAGGCTAGATACTTACTAGGTACGCGTTGATTTACGTACTCATGCTACACTTCTGCAATGATTGTGCATGTACTGAGACAGGTATATTTGTTAGCAATCTTGGCGCATAGGCGCAGCTACTGAGGGGACTTTATGGTGAGCTGCATTCCATGTTACGATCCGCATCACATGGAGTCTTCATCATATTGATTTATTTTATCCCATTTATTTTATATTCCTGACAAATGTTGTAGTAGTGTTTTATCGTTCTACTAGATGCTCATTCTCTTGTGACACCGTATTTTGGGGGGTTTTTAGTGGATGTTCATAGTTGTATTTAATATTATTATTATTATTATTATTATTATTATTATTATTATTATTATTATTATTATTACTACTACTACTACTACTACTACTACTTCACTTTATGATTTATTTATACTCGGAAATTTGTAAAGATAAGCATATGTTTCTATGAGTGCTAGATTTAATTTTATTTATTTAATGAAATTAGTGATTTTAAAAATTTAAAATAGATGAATAAGTGGAGGTTCACGCGTTGGCTTGCTTATCAGCATCATTAGGCGCCATCACGACCTATTATGGGTTTTGGGTCGTGACAAATGTTGACAGCCCCATCAAAATATAGTTTCTCCAAACTTGGCTGTCATCTTTAACTACTTCTTCAACTAAATTAACACCTTCATCTAGAAAGTCTCCGTTCAAAGATTCATACTCATCATCAACTGGGTTTTCTCCCAGATGATTAGCCAAAGCTTGTGCCTTCATGGCTGTATGAAAGACATAAATAATATCAAACTCTGTGAGCAATATTTGCCACTTTGCCAATCTACTAGTTGGCATCAGTTTTTGAAAGATGCATTTCAGGAAATTCATTCGGGATATGAGGTAAGTTGTATAGGCCAAAAGATAATGCCTAAGTTTCTGGGCGATCCAGGTTAAGGCGCAATATGTCCTTTCCAAAAGAGTGTATTTGGCCTTATAATTGGTAAACATTTTGCTCAAATAATAGATTGCTTGTTATTTTTAGCCTATGGCATCATGTTGACCCAGAACACAAACAAAGGAACTATCCATTACTAATAGGTATAAAAAAAAAGGCCTACCAGGTTCCGGCGGGACCAAAACAGGGGGATTTGAAAAATATTCTTTGATCTTGTCAAAAGCGTCTTGGCACTCATTTGTCCATTTCAGAGCGACACTCTTTTTCAACAACTTTAAAATGGGCTCACATGTGGTTGTAAGCTGCGCAATGAACCTGTTGATGTAGTTTAACCTACCGAGTAAACTCATAACTTCTATTTTGTTCTTCGAGGGATGCAGCTCTCGAATGGTCTTTATCTTGGAGGGATCTAACTCAATGCTTCTTCAACTAACTATAAAACCCAAGAGCTTCCCAGAAGGAACTCCAAATGCGCATTTGGTTGGATTGAGTTTAAGGTTGTACCTTCATAGCCATTCAAAGAACTTTTTCAAGTCTTGCACATAATCAGCTTGCGTTCTAGACTTAATTATATCAACATAAACTTCAATCTCATTACAGTTTTCAACAAGGATATGAATGTTGGGTAATGGAGAGTTGTCCTTTAGATTTGCTTTGTTTAAATCCCGATAATCAACAAAAACTCTAATTTTGCCTTTCTTCTTTGGCACCGGCACAACATTTGCTAACCATGTAGTATATCAGACGACCCTGATCACATTTTTGCTTAATTGCTTCGTGATTTCTTCTTTTATCTTATCACTCATTTCCGTCTTAAACATTTATTATTTTTCCAGGATTGGTGAAAAATTAGGATATGTGGGAAGCTTATGAACCAGTAAATCGGCACTCAAGCCTGACATTTCATCATACGGCCAAGCAAATATATTTTTGTACTCGAACAAAACATGAATTATGGCATCTCTAGTCTTTTGTTTAGTAGGAATGCTTATGTCTCTTTTTGTAACGACCCGACCAGTTGTTTTGAGAATTTGCATTCAGTTCAGTGGTTTGAGCTCATGAGTAGCTTCATATGGTGTCAGTTTTGGCCTTCGAATTGTTTGGAATTGATTTGGAAGAATAATTCTTAAATAGGACTATGATATTTGAAATGTGTTAGAGGACGCACGTGCTAGGTGATGGGCGTGTGTGCGTGCACCGGGGTATTCATGATCTGGATAGTTCTTAGGATATTATATGCCCTGTTTTTTCCTCATGCTTCTTTGATATCATGTTTTCTTCATTTATATGACTACGCGAGATATTATTCATGCTAGAAACCATGTCTAGGCCGCCCGCTTAATTGTTTGAGATGTGATAAGGCTTTTTTGCCATGTTGAGCTATTTGCCTTAACTGTAGTCATACTATACAGTCATGATAGTTACATCCGCATGCTATATATTTTTCTCTGTGCACTTATGATACGTTGTCTCACATGTTATTGGTGTCCTTATACGTGACACAAGTTTGACTTGTATTTGCTGCATATTGTGATATTTCGTGTTATATAATTGGATTATGTTTCTGTAAGAAGTTTGGAATATGGATACTTGAGCGGATTGATGACTGATGCGGGCCGTAGAGCCATGTCGTGAGTTATGATGGATCAGGTTGTGTGCCGTAATAGTTTTATTGATATTTAGATTGCGAGTATGCCAAGCACCACATTGGGCTAAGTGGCACTAATTTTGACGCTCCACGTGCATCAGACCACATGATTGGGCTATGTGATTATGATTAGCACTTGGGCAGGATTCTCCCCCCGGAGTTTGACATACCAGCAGTCAGCGTAGGCACATTGTTATATATACGTGCTTTGGTGAGGGGCATCCAGGCACTTGTACAATGCTAAGTGTTCCTATGCGTGATGGTGAGGGCCTTGAGCCAAGCATCGTGACCGTGCTAGGTGTGGTTATTCTTGATGGTTTCACTATGATTATATTGAGTTGACATGTATATTTGACATGCAGGCATAGAGATGTATTTTCCTCATGCTAGACAGTAATATGATATTTGATGACTTGACATGTACATTTGGTATGTAGGCATAAAGATGTATTTTCCTCATGCTATATGGTAATATGACATATGATAACTTGACATGTACATTTGACATGTAGGCATAGAGATGCATTTTCCTCATCCTAACTGGTAAATGCAAAGTCTTATATGATATTGTGAATTGGAAAATTACTGTTCTTTTGCTAAACTTATGTTAATTGATTTTAGTGGTAAGATTTAAACTATGACCGTTACACTTGAAAAGCATGTCTATTTTTCCATAACTATGAACGAGCTAGCATCTTATCTCTTAAGTTATTTACTGTTACTGTCTTCATATATTGTTATGAATTGCTATTGGCTATTGGTGTTGGATTCTGATCATCTTTCGAGCTCGTCACTGCTTTCAACCTGAGGTTAGGTTTGTTACTTATTGAGTACATGGGGTCGATTCTACTTATACTACACTCTTGCTCCTTGCGTGCAGATCTTGGAGTTGATGTTGCTGTGTATGGGAGAAGCTGGCATTGTAGATGTACCTAATTTCTGGATATAGCTACCTCTTATCCTTGGTAGCTTTAGATTTGTAATATGTTTATGAATATTTTAAATAGATGTTGTATTTATTTTCATACCAGCTTTGTAAATCTAAGTCTTAGTGGCTCATGACTTGTACTACAAAATCCTTGGGTTATTTAATGTACATAAGTTCAGTTAGTTCACTTTATGAGTTTTTATTTATCTCCATTGGAATTGTGTAATTGTTGTTTGGCTTACCTAGCTGGTTGAATTAGGTGCCATCATGACTAGTGGATTTTGGGTCGTGACAAGTTGGTATTAGAGCTCTAGGTTCATAGGTTCTACAAGTCATGAACAAGGGTCTAGTAGAATCTTGCGGGTCGATATGATGACGTCCATACCTATCTTCGAGAGGCTAAAGGGCATGTAGGAAAATTTCCTATCTTTTTTTTCTTATCATGAGACATTGATTCAGCTTGAAGGGTATCTCTTTGAATTCCTTCAACTCACTTGTGTGTTATGTTGAGCGCCAGTATCAACTACGCATCAACGACTTATGATGTCATCGGTGAGGTGTGAGATATGTTCTTGGTGTTGTGGTTTGGGCAAGTCTGGAGGACTCAAAGGTAGGTATGGACCACAGCTTGGGCTCGGTGTTGTGTGAGTATGTGCTTTTGGACTTATATGTCTAGTAGTGTCCCTAGGAGTGGAATTGATGGTTCAGTGAGTGGTTAGATAGCTATATGATGAGAATAATGTGACTGAGAGCTATGCTTAGATGATTTGGATGTGATGAGAAGAGTTTGCTTTGGATGTGAAAAGGACTATAGGCGTTTGATTCTTGTCTTGATGTGTTATACAATCTCGAATTATGGGTATGTTAACAAAGATGGATCTTTCACGTTGTTCTTCTGTGGAATAAAGTAGATTCTTATGTCTTGTTAACGAGTTCAGACTCGGTAGGATTAAGTTATTGCATTGTGGTTGTGGCCATGGTAGGGTGTAGAGAGATGTCAGTTTGAGGCTAAGCAGGGTGGTTATCTCCTGCAGGATGTTTTGAGGTTGTGTGATCCCTATAATGTTTCTGTGAAGAGTTTCCTTTCTACCAACAGGGTGTGTATGTGCTGCAATTTGCGTTTGGATTGCTTGAAAGAGTTTGCACGATTGTCACGAGGATGGATATGCTCTAAGCAACTGATTTTAGGTATTTTATGATTTGTGCTATATGAGTTTGTGAATGATTCAGTTGAATTACAGTACGATATCATGGTAGTTATAGAGTAAGGGTATTGTGGGTTATTGGATATTATGTTCTATGGGTTCGAGCAAAGTGGGGGAGTCTGCTACCGACGAGCAGATTGCATGGTTGTGTGTTATATTGGTTTCGGTCTGAGGCATATTTGAGGATCAATTATGACTTGCAAAGGTTGGTTTTGAGGATGACTTGAGCAAGGAAATCTCTGAATGCATGATGTATTACACCTTATGGATGTACGGAAATCCTAGAATGATTGGGTCTTCTATTTGTGTTGTATGTAATGTGCTAAGAAAAAGGACTCACTTAGTTGCGTTAAGGTGGGATTACTTCTTTGGGTATTGGTGTGCTAATGGAGCACATGTCATTCAGCTCATTTGGGTGGTGCATTTGAGATTAGAATAGGGTGGATGACTCTCGAGAAGGTTCTAATGAGTTCAAGCTTCATACGTGGTATTTGAGGATTTTTTTGGATTTGTATGTTGCTAAGATATGAGATTTGCATTGGAATATGTAGAGGCTTGTGGTATATCTGTATCATTAGAGGTTCTACATCTTAGTATCAAAGAGGTTAAGGAAACAACTTCAAATTTAGAAAAGGTCTCTTTAGAGTGGGTATCTCGGTTGTGGTAATTTTGGGGTGCTTAAGAGGTAATACAATGGCTTTTGGGCTTAAGGGCGACATGGTTTCATGCTAGGATCTCTTGTGGTGAGCGTTGGGTTAAGAGTCGTAGTGTACTGCCAAGGAGAAGTGTTAACTTGAAGGTAATTTGGAAGGAACTCAAAGAAATACGTTAGTTTGGTAGTGGTGTGGATCACCATAGTAATAGAAATGATCGGTTCTTTTGATGTGGCGAGCCTTTATATGTGTGTTGTGGCAGTGCTCTTGGGTTTGCTGATCTGTGTATCTTGGTTGAGTTAGAGGGATTCAGTTCTAATGGCTTGGTTATGTGCAGATGGGTTTCGAAGAGTTCTTGATAATTTTGACCACGGTTTGGGGCGGATGTTTTCAACAATGATGAGTATGTTGATTGTTGTGATTTTCTCTAGGATGCGGATCAAGTGAAAGGTTTCTGATCGATGGGGTATCTATCTTACACATGATTCAGAGTTGATAATGGGATTCTCGTGTTTTCATATGATGGCATGATAGATAATATGTGTCGTATGAGATCGAGGTTTGCATGTACAAGGCTGTAGTTCAACTTCAACGGGAAAGTCATGAATTCTAGACAACATGGATGATTTCAGATGTTTAGAAGTAGGCTAACACTATTTGGTATCGCTTGAGATGATTGTGAATTTCAGAAAGGTGTATTGTGTTTTGACTTGTGGATGTTTGACCAGTATTATGGTAATCGCCTGGTTGATCGACTGTTGATGTATAGATTTTTCTATGTGGCACGGAGCAATTTTGGAAGTATTCTCATGGGATGGTTATGTATGAGGGATGTGTCAGTTATTTGAATGGTGGAGTCGGGAGAAATGAAAATTCTTGTATTCTAGGGATTTGAAGACTAGGAGGGTTCTCGGAGGCAGATTGTTCCTCAGTTGCGGATGGTGAAGGTATGTTAAGAGCTTGGCAGCTGATTGTATGTGTTATGGTTAGGTAACTGTGGACTTCTGTAGGGTTATTTACCTATTTGTGGGTGATCTAAATTGATTTGGGGCCCATTGGCAGGCCTAGTGGGAATGAGTGTTCTACATTATATCGGGTTTGATTACTCCACGCAGCTATTGTTGATGGGTGTGTCATCGATTAGAGTGATCTTATTCGTGTTTTGATATGTTCCATGTGTTACTCTATAATACGATGGGTTGTGAGATTGTTGACTATTTACACACATGATGTTGTTTTGTTTGTACCTTGTGGTAGAATTCGAGCGAGATGGCTCTTGGGGTGTTAAATTGTTCACCACGTCTTAGTTATGGTCTTCCTATTGTGGTAAATTGTGTTATCCATTTCTCCATGGTTATGGTCATGCACTTTGCGTGTTTGTTATAGATATGCATATGGTTGTTGATTATGAGCATCATGGATCGAGGTATTCCATGTGGATTAGTGTTTGGATTGGGTCACGCATCGCAGTGGAGTTATGTTAGGATATGATCCTTTGTGCTTATTTCATGTGTTCTGCTCCTCCTTGTGTGATGGTTTCATAACATTGCGCTTTATGGTGGTATTTGTTGGTCTTGCAGAATGATTCTCTAATTTAATTTTTCTCTCCATTATTAGCTGCTTTCGAGTTTTTGTTTGTATGGCACATCGATTGCATGGTATGTGGCTCCAGGTTGTATTAGTGTGGCATGTCAGTCGAGCAGCATGGACCATATATGGTGAGGTTATTGAGCCTGGAATGAGCAATACTGGAATTGATTAAGGTATGCTTGGAGATGAGATGATGTTAAAAGTGGGAAATGGTTCTTATCGGGCGAGAGGGCCCCACGATTTGTTGATCTGATGAGTCGTTAGGAGTATCTGCGTGTTTTTCCATCACTGGTTGTGTAAGAAGGTTTAGAAAAAGGTTTCATTTGATATGAGGTTGCTACCGACACCGCGTTTGTTATTGTGTAGCTATTATGGTCGGAAGATATCACTATGAGTATGTACGTTATGTGGAATATCATGTGATTATATTTTGCGCTTTGGCTATGGCTTGACAGGTTGTTTAGACTTGCTCAATATTCTGAGAGAGTAGGGTCTTGTAATGGATTATGGATGTTAGAGATTTGATTCTAAGGCTTATGGACTAAGGTTGAGGTAAGGATCTTAGTTATGTTGTGTCATCATACTTACATGGTTTGGGGTGACATGAGATCACCCATGGGTATGTGTACGGTGAGTTGATTCAGTGATTTATGGCTTGTTATGACTATTGGCACATTCGGGGATGACTGTATGTTTAAGTAGGGGCGAATATAACGACCCGACTGGTCGTTTTGAATATTTGCATTCAGTTTGGTGGTTTGAGGTCATGAGTAGCTTCATGTGGTGTATTATGACTTGCGTGTATGAGTTTTTCAGAATTAATTGGAAGAATGACTCTTAAATTGGAATCTTTAAGTTTGAAGGGTTGACCAAGTTTGACTTTTGCGTATTTGACCTCGGATCAGAGTTTTTATGGTTTCGTTAGATCTGGATGGTGATTTTGGACTTGGGTGTATGTCCGGATTTTAATTTAGATGTTTATAAAAGGTTTTGGCACAACTTGATGTTCATAAGTTTTAGGGGG
>MCJB01046114.1:30083-65511 GCA_002018475.1 Nicotiana obtusifolia
GGGGGGGGGGGGTCGACTTTGATGATATCGAGTTTGAATTGTTGTTCTAGGAGTTGGAATAGTTCGTTATGTCATTTGAAACATGTGTGCAAAATTTGAGGTCATTCTGAGTAGAATTGATGCGGTTCGGCAAGAGTTTTGGAAGTTGAGAGTTCAAAAGTTCACTAAGTTTGATTTGAGGTACGATTCGTGGTTTTGATGTTCTTATGTGTGATTTGAGGCTTCGAGTCGGTCCATGTTATATTTGGGACTTGTTGGTGTATTCATATATGGTCCCGAGAGGCCGGGTGTGTTTCGAGGTGATTTCAGACAATTTTGGATCATGTTGGCATTGCTTAGATTTTGAGTCCTGGTGTGATTGCACCTGTGGAGCTATGGGCGCAGGTGCGGAGTCGCAGAAGCGGCACAAGTGGCACATAAGTTCATTTTGGGCGAGGTCAGGTCTGTCCGCAGATGCTGAATGTTACAACCCATATTTGCATACGTTAGATTACGCCGTAATTTAGTCTATGTAGGTCCGAGAAGATATTATCTTTGAGATGATAATTTCTATTGGTCTTAAATGTTACAAGGGTGTATAAGAGTGGTTAACAAGTACTAGAAGTTAAACGAATCAAGGATGTTGTAACTCGTAGTTTTCGGTAAATCTAGAGGTGGTTAATATTACCAAGAGGTCGTTTTTTAAGGTATTTGAATCATATAATTTCCATTTCATAAGTCTTGAAGTCAAACGAGTTATGAAACAAAAGTCGACAAAAGTTGTCGCAACTTACGTTCATAATTTTACTTATACTTTAGGTCAAATTTCACTAAGATTTTCTCCCAATTTACTTGGAATTACGGGGTTATCTACCCACCAAATTCAAGGTCTATGAGTCTAGTTTCTAACGAATTAAACCGTTTGTCAGTACAATCTCCGAGTGGAGAGATATTCGCGTTTTCGCGAGACTGCGCCAAGCAGCTCTCTATGGGGCCCACATAGGCGCTTAAGAGATATAGATGTATATAACACGCCTCAAACCCGTTTTAAGTCATTAGTTTTCAGTATATGAAGACTTAGAACCCTAAGAACACCCTCTCAAGGTTCTCTCATGCTTCAAGACTAAAACAAAGGGTAAACAACACAAATCAAGTGTCGGGAATCCCGTGGCGCTAGTAAGTTTCTTGTTCTTCTTGTTCTTGCTGATTTTTGTGTCGTTCCAGCTCGAGTGGGAGGTGATTTTAAGTTGTTTTTCTTCTGTAAAATCCTCCCTCCAGTTTTAATATCAACCCTAGGTGATTTCAAGTCTTTTAAAGTGATTCTAGTGCCGAAAAATCCTAATTGATTGCTAGCTTCGCTTCCTTGTTCTTGTGGCAGCATTGGAGGGATATTTCGTGGTCAATTAAGGTCAAATTGGAGTTTTTATTTCTGTTTAAGGTAAGGAACCTCTTAGCCTACATGTATTTAAGATTAGTTACGACTAAGCCGTTGAAGCTAGAACTTGTGAGATATATGTCGAAAGGCTTGCTAGTAATGTTGTAGGTTGGTGGACTGTTTTGGGAGGCTCGATATGATTATTATTGATGTTGTTTCGTCTGTTTGGTGATTGTGTTAACCTGTGGGAAGTCATATAAATAGGGGAGGTGCTTTCCGTTTCATCATAAAATAGGTTACGGTTGATACATGATAGTTACGACTCTTAAACGATAACGATAGTGTCATTTCTCTTATTGTAGACTAAGGAGTCGTGGCATTTTCATAGCTTGAGATGTGCAGTATATACAAGGTATGTGAGGCTATCCTTTTCCTTCTTTTGCATGACTCCGATTGTATATAATGTAATGAACGAGCTTCCAAAGATACTCCAATCTTAGAGGCTAGCAGTACTTATATTGTTTCCCTTCTTATGGAACGATTGATGTTGATGTTACTTCTCTTATTCTTATGTTACCAATGTTGTTGGTACTTCCTGATTCTTATAAGATTCTTGATGAGTATTTAGTCCTAATAACGTATACGGAGGATACCGGCCTTACGTCACTCCGAAAAGTTCAAAATGTGATTCCAACGAGTCCAGCACACATCATATATATGTATCTACTTTACTCTACCGAGCCGCGCTATAGTCGGCCGGGTACAACACCTATTGTGCAACCACTGATTAGTTGGGTTTTACCGAGCTCCACATGGCCGGGTACGATTCTACCGAGCCTTATCATGGCTGGTTACGTTTTTACCAAGCCTATTAGGGTCGAGTACGATATGATGATAATGATGCCCACAAAGGCGTATGTTATAAAAGTTTATGTATATGTATATATATATATCATGCATTCATGTCAGTATCCCTCAGAGGCACATAGATGTTACAGGTTGTATATTCTCTATCCCTATTTACATTATTGTTCTTACTTATGATTTCCTGCCTTACATGCTCAGTACTTTGTTCGTACTGACATCCTTTTATTTGTGGACGCTGCATGTTGTGCTGCAGGTCCTGATAGACAGGTAGGCGATGCTCCCCCACCATAGTAGGCTGCCCAGTTCAGCAGTTATTGGCGAGATCCCTTCTCCAGACTTGCCGTTGTCTTGGTATGAATTTTTGTTATAGACGTTATGGGTATGTCGGGGCCCTGTTCCGGTAATGTTTTAGCACTTTTGTTCCTTTAGAGGCTCATAGACAGGTGTCGACTCATGTATAATTTGGATTGCCTTGTCGACTAATTTTTGTTGTATAGTCTCTCGTGGCAGCTTGTCGGCTCGTACCTTATACGTAGCCTCATGACAGCCTTGTCGGCCCATAATATATATGTTCATTCCATTATCTGTCATTGTTGGTTGTTTAGGATTCATGTCTACCATTTATATTGATCTCATCGGCCCTTATTGATAATAAGAAAAGTTAGATAAAATGTGCGTTGGTGCTCGGGAAGTATGGCTCGGGTGCCAGTCATGGCCCTCCAATTTGGGTCGTGACACCAAATTGCTAGGATAGGTGCGATGGGCACAAATGCGGATGTAGGGCGCACCTGCGAAATCGCAGATGCGCTTAGGCGCGTAATAGCGGAGAGGCTGGAGTTAAGTGGGCTTTGCATCTGCTATGTAAGCTCCGCAGATGCGGTGTCGCAGAAGCGGATATCCTTGGGCAGAAGCTTATATTTCGAGGGTTTTGTTCATTTTATCATTGAATTTGGCAATTGATTGATGAATCTAGAAGAGAAATTGGGGTTTTTTGTCTAAACTTTCCTAAAGTGAATAATTGGGTTATATACGAATGGGTTGTCAGAATTTGTGAGTTTTATCAGGTTCAGGGGTGCGGGCCTGGACTAACCTTTTGGTTGACTTTGAGTATTTGATAAAAGATTCGACCTTTATCATTTGGGTTTGTCTCCTATCGCATTATTTGATATTTTTGGGTTGCTTTTGGCTAGTTTTGAGCCATTTAGTAGTTGATTTGCTCGGGATAACATTTCTAGAGTATTGTTGGCTTGCTAGGTGTTTGATTTGTCTTGTTCGAGGTAAGTAACATATCTAAACTTAGATTTGAAGGTAATTATCCCTTAGGACTATGGTATTTGAAATGTGTTGGGGAGTGACACACATGCTAGGTGACAGGCGTGTGTGCGCGCACCGGGGTATTTTCTTGATCTGTGTCCTCGTGCACCTTTGATATCATGTTCATTTATATGCCTATGTGAGATATTATTCATACTAGAAATTAGTTCTAAGCCATTTGGTTAATTGTTTAAGAAATGATAGGGCTATTTTGGCCATGTTGAGCTATTTGCCTTAACCGTAGTCATACTGTACAATCATGATAGTTACATCCGCATGTTATATCTCTATCTCTATGCTCTTTTGATATGCTGTCTCACATGTTTTTGATGTCCTTGTACATGACACGAGTTTGAGTTGTATTTGAGGAATGTTGTGATATTCCATGTTATATAATTCGATAATGTTTCTGTGATATGTTGTCACATGGATACTTGAGCGGAGTGATGACTGACGTGGGCCATCGAGCCATGTTGTGGGTTATGTTGGACAGTGTTGCAGCCCGCAATGGTTATATTGATATTGAGGTGGCGCGTATTCTAGGCCCCACATTAGTCTAAGTGGCACTGATTTTGAGGCTACGCATGCACCAGGCCCCACGATTGGCTATGTGATTATGATTAGTGTTTGGGCAGGATCCGCCCCTCCAGAGTCTGACATACCAGCTGTGAACGCATGCATAATGTTATATATACGTGCTTTGGTGAGGAAAATTTATGCCAGACACGTGTACAATGTTAAATGTTGCTATGTGTGATGGTGAGGGCCTTGAGCCAGGCACCACGAGTGTGCTAAGTGGTGTTATTCTTGATGGTTTCAGTGTGATGATATTGAGTTGACATATATATTTGATATGTGCGCATCGAGATGTATTTTTCTCATGCTAGACAGCAATATGACATTTGATGACTAGACATGGGCATTTGACATGTAGGGATAGAGATGTATTTTCCTCTTGCTAGACGGTAATATGACATTTGATGACTTGACATGTACATTTGACATGTACGAATAAAGATGCATTTTCCTCATGCTACCTGTTACATGAAAAGTCTTAACAGATTTTGTGAATTGGAAAAATACCGTTCTTTTGCTAAACTCATGTTTAATTGATTTCAGTGCTAAGATTTAGACTTTGACTATTAAATTTGAAAAGCATGTCTAATTTCCCATGACTATGTTCGAGTTGAGCATTTTATCTCTTAAGTTATTTACTGTTACTGTCTTCATATATTGTTATGAATTTTCATTAGCTATTGGTGTTGGACTCTGATCATCTTCCAAGCTCGTCACTACTTTTAACCTAAGTTTAGATTTGTTACTTATTGAGTACATGGAGTCGGTTGTACTCATACAACACTTATGTACCTTGCGTGCACATCTTGGAGCTGATGCTGTTGTGCATGACGGAAGCTGGCATTGAAGATGTACCTGCTTTCTGGATATAGCTACCTCTTGTCCTTGGTAGCTTTATATTTGTTATCTGTTTATGTATATTTCAAATAGATGTTGTATTTATTTTCATATCAGTTTTGTAAATGTAAGTCTTAGTGGCTCATGACTTGTACTGCCAATCCTTGGGTTAATGTACAGAAGTTCAGTTATTTCACTTAATGAGTTCTTATTTATCTCTATTGGAATAGTGTAATTTTTGTTTAGCTTACCTAGCGGGTTTGGTTAGGTGCCATCACGACTAGTGGATTTCGGGTCGTTACAGTTTCTTTGGTTTCTTCAGGACTTCCCAGATTAATTGCTTCAGTTTCATTTAAGTTAGGCTTATGCTTATTCTCAAATTGATCTAATTCCCTTTTTATTTCCTAAAAAGCCTCATCTTCATCATACTCAACTTCTTGGTTCATTATTTCGAGATTAGACAACTTTTTAAGATTTGGGCGTGAATTGCACATGCATGTTATGTTTTTAAAGCCTGCATTAATGAAACAAGACTCCTTCCTGATGGGAAGAGGAGTTGCTTCCTAGCACCAATCAACTGAATACTTGCATGGCTAGGGCCCTCACCAACTTGGACCATATCGATCTCATAGAACATATCCTTGAGACACTTGTAAAATTCATCATTGTCATCCTAAGTAGAAGAATTTTGGACTTTTTCAAATTCTGGCTTGACAAAAGAGTAAGAAATATGGGGGATTCGTTTGGAAAAATTCCAACCATTCTTCTTGAGGGCCTTGGCTCTATCTATGTCAGCTGGTGTTGCTTTATAACCCAAGCCCAAGGTACCTTTCTTCCGAAATGGTGGGGTTCACAATTCCATGCAAAGAGGATCCTAATCCTTTTCCTGATTCATATTTGTGCCTCAACATCAGTGCAGCTACCATCACAGATGTGGCCGAATGACGGGGATGCAGAATGGGTTCTTGGTCAACCTCAATCACCTCAAAAGCCTGATATATGATGGATTCACGCCATTCTTTGGCCTCGATACATGGGATGGACACGTCTCTATAGATAGACAGATTGTCCTCCCCATGAACAACAATCTCTTGCCTGTCATATTCGAATGTTACCATCTGATGTAGGGTGGATGGTACAGCACCAGCCATATGGATCCACAGCCTTCCCAAAAGAAAATTATAGGACGTTTCCATATCCAACACTTGAAAGACAATGTTAAAATTAACCAGGACGATCGTCATGGTGAGTTCGATTTCCCTAATAGTATCTCTTCTTGAACCATCAAAAGCTCTGATGATGGCATTACTGGTCTAAATTCTATTAATGTTAATGTTGAGCTTTTGCAGAGTAGAAAGAGAGCATACATATACACTTGAGCCTCCGTCAATCATGCTTCGTTTTACATAGTGCCCTTCACATTTGACTATAATATGTAAAGCTCTATTGTGCCCAGACCCCTCCTCAATCAAATCGTCATCACTAAAAATGACTCTGTTTACTTCAAAGAATCTGTCAACCATCCTTTCTAGCAGATTCACCATTCTCTTTTTTGATACACATGCCTTGTTCAGAATGTTGATCAACACACAGTAATGCTCTTTCGAATGCAAAAGCAAAGATAAAAAAGATATCTAAGCAAGAGTTTTCCTTAATTGGTCAATGATTGAGTAGTCTTGAATTTTCATCCTCTTAAGGAATTCTTCTGCTTCTTTTTCTGTAAGGGGTTCTTTCACTGGCAAGTGACTTTCCCTATCTTTCTTAGCTTTTCTCAATTCCTCTATTGAGTAGCACCTTCCAGGATGGGTAAGCCACCCATTTTATTCATTTATTCAGCTATTTCTTTTCCACTATATGTCATGACGGTCTTCTTATAATTCCAAGAAAATATCTTTTGTGATTGTCACTGGGAGTTGTGTAACAGGTCGGATCACGACTGGCTCTGTTATATTTCTCAAACCATTATTCAAAACGATCTTTTGAATGTCCCCAAGAATGTATAGTTTTGGTCCAACCAATTGAACTTCAACCTTTTTCGTCTTTTCAGGGACATAGAGAATTTTTTTTCCAAAGCCTGTCAGATTCAAACTAGAAATTGCACCTTTCAAACTCATGTTTCATTGTTTGCCATCACAATTGCCTTTGCTTCAATCAAATTCTCAATGACTTTCTTTAAAGTCCAATAATTTTTGGTACTATGACCTTGGGTGTTAGAGTGATACTCACATCTAGCATTTGAGTCAAAACCTTTTGAATTTGGATTCACCTAACGCGGCATGATAGGTTCAATCAACCGCAACTGTATCAAATTTTGTAATAGGCTTGTATACAATTCTCCAATTAAGGTGAACTCTTTCTTTGGCTCCTATTCTCTCACATAGTCCTATCTGGGACGAGAATTATAGGGCACATGCAAATTCTAGTGGAGTTGACGGGAGCCTTGTAGAACCGGTGCCCGCCATTGTTGGTGATTAGGAGGCCTAGCATAAGCCTGAGCATTAAACACTGTGTATTGTTGTCGGGGAACCGAGTACCGAAGACACTGAGGTAGATAATAATATTGAGGAGAATTGGATTGTCCTATTGGACTTTCACATAAGAAGGGCCCTTCCTGTTTGAACTCCCCTGAACCTAGATGCCATCATGGATCCTTCCTCCTTCTTTTTCAGATTTCTAAAACTGCCTAACCTATTTTGAATTGCTTGCATGGTCGCCTTAAGGGCTTCCTGACTCATATTTTTTCCCAACTTCATGCCATTCTCAACTATTTCTCTAATCTTAATCGCCTCAGTGAAAGGTTTTCCAATGGCGGCTAACATGTAATGGAGGTAATCATGATCTTGAGCTTGGAGAAAATAGTCAATTGTTTCCGTCTCTTTTATTGGTTGTTTTACCCTAGCAGTCTGTTCCGTCCATTTGATTGCATATTCTCTGAAGTTTTCTGTCGGTTTCTTCTTCATGTTGATGAGAGAGGAGTAGTTTGGCACTATATCATTATTTACTGAAACTGTTGTACACTTGAGCCATGTCATTCCAAACATGCCAGTGAGACATGTCTTGATCTATGAACCACTCTGAAGCAATTCCTGTCAAACATTCCCCAAAATATTCCATGAGCAATGCTTCTTTGCCTTCCGCTCCCCTCCATTGATTACAATACCTCTTCAGTTGGGCCACAGGATCACCATGCTCATCATACTAGTCAAACATAGGGGGTCTTGAAGCTGAGTGGCAAATGAACATGGGTGAACATGCATAGATCGTTGAATGAAACACTATTGTGGCCTCCGAAGCCCTATATATTTCTCATGGTTTGTCCGAAGCTCTTCATTTTTCTGGTCATATCCTCTTGTTTCATATTATTGTCGAGCTTTTCAATCTTAATTGGGAACACATTCTGAGGAGTATGCTTGTATGAATTTAGAACCTTGAAAGTCAGTTTCGGAGAGTAATGTTTTGCATCATGAGCATTGAGTTATGGACCATTGTTGGACTTTTGAGCAAGAGCCGGTTGAGGGAGAGTGAAAGTATGGACAATAGGTATTGTAGGGGGGTCATTTCTACGGGGTGCGGTTGGAGGACGTGGAATGGAGGTACTAGGGATAGTAGGAAGATTAATGTTCATACCAAATCCAGGTCGGTAAAATGGGTTACTTGCTCTGGAGATGGGCACTTGAGTTGAAACTGAGACATTATGAAGATTATCCGAAGGCCTTATGGGTAGTGGGGATGGTGCTTGTCCGGTCAACCAGGCTTGGTACATCTCTGCCAATTGTTGCTTCAGCACTCTTACCTCTTCAACCAATTTTGAATCTTGTTCGTCCAATTGTCCTCATCATTATCTGACTCTTTCTCACTCTTGTTTGTCATGGTGTAAGGGTGAGTCGCTAGTTTAAAACACAAATAAACCACCTTTGTTTAACTTTATGTTTACATGACAAACAACATACATGTTAGAGTTAGGCATTTTTCAGATATTAATTACACTTTGTATGTCATGCACCTAATACCATTTTCATTTCTAAAATGAGTTAGGAAGGCTCATGCTTCCTCCCGGCTTAATTAGTTGATTTTATTTTGACTTTAACACTCTCTTTCTTATTATTTTCTTTCCTTTTTATTTCAATAATTTTCCTCATTTTTTTCCCTCTCTTTTTGTGGTTTTAAAATAGTTTTCATAGAACCTGTTAGAGGTTGCCTACGTATCATGTTGAACATGAATCTGTCATTACGTAATTCAAGGGGAAAATAACAATTTTGATTTTTTTTAAAAAATAAAAAAAAAAAATAAATAAAATCTTTTTATTCGTTTTTAATTTTTTTTTGTTTTCTAAATACAACTATAGTAAAGGGAAATATATAGAAAATGACTCAACTAACTCCAAAGACATAACATGACTGGAATAAGACAAACTCTAATTGGAATTAAAAAACTCCAAATTTTAAATTAAAAAATGCGACAAATAAAAATTGAAACTAAAAACTAATTGATTGCACTAAGACATTAATCTTCATTAGTCTTCCTGCTAAACAGATATCATTAATGGTATGCTTCAGGAGACCTTGGCCTCCGCTCTCTCCCCAAAATCTTGTTCAAATTCAAGAATACTACCGGCAACTGTGGAGTGAGGGGACGTGCCTATTGACCAACTTTCTCATTAGCTAGATAAGATGATCATCATGGATATATGTCGTATTCTCTGCCAAGTGAAGTACTTGCTCCCAGGCTTGCCCTATATTCATGTAATAATTCTACAACCACATTTGAGTAGTGTTGAGGGCGTGTCCCATATGAGCCTCACGTCCCTCGTATATTTCAATATGACTATTTAGTACACCTTTGCCAATCATCCACTATTCCGTTCTGTCGAAAAATCTGCTTGTTGATGAGCCCTGTTCTGCCTTTTCATATCTTCTAATTTTGCGTGAAGCTGAACCTTTGAGCGTATCCACTAGGCCCTTTCCCTTTCCCCAATTTACACCTGGTTAAAGCAAAAAAGAAATGCAAGAAAGACTCATTAGGACCAAAGTATAATCATCCCTTTCCGAGGTCATAGCCTGAACTACGACTACCAAGCAGATATTAATGCATCCTTCCCTTTTCGGGAAAACTACATTCCCCAAAAAACAACCATAAATGTGAACCTTTTGTGTACCTTCCATGCTTCATTACCTTAATTATATTTCAATTTTCCTATATTCCATTTAAAATTTTATTCTAGGCCATACAAGTGAAATAGGAACCCCAATTATGGCGACCTGATCAGTCGTTTTGTGTATTTGAGCCTTGTTTCCCCTTTTGAAACTTCCCTAATATGTATTTGTTGTTTTATGACTTGCAGAGATGGTTATTTTTATTCGAAGAAGGTTTTGGGTTGAATTGGACCCTATCGTTCTTGGTTTAGAAGCTTAAGTTGAAAGTGCTAAGCGAAGTTTGACTTTTGTGAAAACGACCCCGGAATGGTGTTTTGATGGCTCCAATAGGTTCATATCATAATTTTGGACTTGAGCGTATGTCCAAAATTCAATTTAGAGGTCCCTAGGTTGATTTGACTTGTTTTGCCCAAAGTTGGCAATTTGAGGTTTAGAAGTTTCCCTAATTTTGACCGTATATTTTATTTTGCCGCTGTTGGGTTCAGAATTTTGTTTTGGGACTTGGAATGGGTCTGTTTTGCCATTTGGAACTCGTTTGCAAAATTCGGTGTCATTTGGATTTGGTTTGATAGGATTCAGACGCTCTGTTGCAATTCCAGAGGTTCTTGAGTTTTCTTTTGAATTCATGCGTTTGATGTCTGATTGGTGGTTCTAGATGTTATTTTGGTGTTTTGATCACGCGAGCATATTTGTATGATGGTTTTAGACTTGTTTGGATGTTTGGTTTGGAACCCCGAGGGCTAGGGTTAGTTTCAGACATGTTTCGGAATAGTTTGGACTCAATTACAGGTTACTGGTGTGCTGGTGCTCTAGTTGCTGCAGTTGCGAGCACCATCATCACAATTGCAATAATAGAAAGGGGACACGGGTGTCACATTTGTGATACATTGATCGCCATTGCAAAGAGAGGCTGGAACAGGGTAGTTTCACTTTTGCGACAAAATGGTCGCATTTGCAAAGGGAGCAGACTTTGCAAATGCAAAGTTAATAACGTGGCAGGCCTGTGGTTGATATTTGGAGAATTGTGTAAATTTCTTATCTTTATTAATTGAAATTGATTTCACATGCATTGTTTGTCAATATTAAGTGGCTTTTGGTTAGAACTGAGCCGTGCGGAGGAAACTCTATAGCGAAGAGCTATTTTTGATTGTTGATTTGGCCTAGTCGAGGTATGTAGGTTGCCTAACTTTGTGTGGGGAAACTAAACCTTAGGATTTGAGTTGATTGTACTATTTGAATTATGTGGAAGACGTGTATAGGAGTGATGAGGGTGTACACGGGCTTATATGTGATATTTAACCGGTTTAGACTCTAAGGTTACTTATAAGCACTTAGTTGAAGTTATTATTATTTGTTCTATCTTTCGTTGTCAATTTATTCTTACATGCCTTAATTGAAGTTGTTGTTACATGTTATAAGTTCCAAAGTCTAAGTTACTCTTATATGCATTTATTTGTAGTTGTTGTTACGTGCTAGCCTCCCCATTGTTGAGTTATTCTCATGCATTTAGTCGTAATTGTTATTTCATGTTAGCTCTTTCATTGTAAATCTTATGCCACACACTTGAATTTGATGTTTCCATTTCACGGGAATACATTCATTGTTGAGTTATTGAGGTTGTAGTTGTGAAAGCTATTAACACATTGTGGTTGAAGTGCTTATCATTGAGACATCCTTCCTTGTTAGTTGTTTCTCATTCATTTTGTTATTATTGGGATTCTTGTACACATTGTGGTTGAGCCATGGGATATTTGTTGTGGTAACATCACTATTTTTGATTTGGTAATGTTGTGGCATATGGTTACATGTGGTGCGAGTTGATTATTGTGTTGTGACATTGATAAGCATGTGGTGGTATAATGGTGAGTATTTAAACACATGCGGTGAGATAAGGTTGGATTTATACACATGTTGCTAGTAAGGAAATTACTTGAAGCCACGCGGTGAGATAAGGGGGCTAAAACGCGTGTAGCTATTTCACGAAAAATGTATTAAAGTAAATGCAAGGCACACGCAGTGATATAAGGAAGATTGTGATTGTGACTTGTGAAATGAGAGTATGAGGTGTGGTACCTCGGTTGTGATTCTTGTAGTACATTATATGATGAAAAAGCTTGTTGATTTGAACAGTTATTATATTTCCTCATTGTTTTACTTGTATTTGCACGGTACTTGATCACTTGTTGTTCATATCATATGTTTACTCTTTGTTGCCATTTATTTCTTTAATTTTCGTTGTTAGCCTTGTATCATTGTACTGTTATATTATCATTTATTTCTTTACTTCCTATTATTTGATTACGTTTATATTCTGTTCAGGTTTCTACGTCTGGTAGGTGTCATGAACTGGCCTCGTCACTACTCTACTAAGGTTACGCTTGATACTTACTGGGTACCGTTGTGGTGTAATCATGCTACGCTTTTGCACATTTTTGTGTAGATCGAGGTACTTCTTCTCGTGCCAGATGCTAGTGATTTGAGCATATATTCCGGAGAATTCAAGGTATACCTGCTTGACGGCTGCAGGCCTCAGAGTCACCTTCTTCTATTGCCTTACTACCGTTTATCTTCAATTTAAATAGAGTTGTATTTAGAGATTAGTAGTGCATTTTCTGTAGATCTTATGACTCAGTTTCACCGGTTTTGGGGGATTATGTGACTATTATTCAGTATTCATGATATCATGAGTATATAAGTTAATATAATATTCTTAGTCGTTATTTCTATTAAATTCTCTTGTGTGTTAGGCTTACCTAGTTATAAACACTAGGTGCAATCACAACATACTAAGGTGGGAATTTGGGGTCGTGACAAGTTGGTATCAGAGCTCTAGGTTCCTAAGTGCTACGAGTCATAAGCAAGTTTAGTAGAGTCTTGAGGATTGGTACGGAGACGTCTATACTTATCTTCGAGAGGCTACAGAACTATTAGAAAATTTTCACTTCTTTGATTGCTTATCATGCGTTTGTTGATTTCGGAATCTGAGTCTTTGTCTTTCTATTCTCTCATGGATGGTGAGGACACGACCGCTAGATCAGATAATCAGACACTTGTGCCCCATGCTTAGAGCCACGAGAGGCCGAGGCCGGGGTAGAGGTCGACGAGGGGAATATGCTTGAGCTAGAGCACCTGCCTGAGAAGCGACCAGGGAGCCACCAGCGCCTCCGGTTGGGGGACAGGCACCCGAAGCACTTGTTGTAACCCCTGGACTTCAGGGGACCCTAGCACATTTCCTGAGTATGGTTGGTACTCTCGCTTAGGCGGGATTGATGCTGGTTGCTTCAGCTACATCTCAGGCTGGGGGAGGAGCTCAGACTCCCGCAACCCATACTCTAGAGAAACGGGTCTATCTTGATCAGGTTCCGGGTGTCATGCCAGCATAACCTATTATTCCGGTTTAGCCTGAGAACAGGCCAGATGCATCTGAAAAGGAGTAGAGGAGACTTGAGAGGTTCAAGAAGTATGACCCTCCTACTTTCAGTGGTGCAGTTACTGAGGATGCACAAGGTTTCAACCGTATTCTCCGCACCATGGGTATTGTGGAGGTGAGCGGAGTTTCTTTTACTATATTTCAGCTATCAGGAGCAGTATATAAGTGGTGGTAGGCTTACGAGGTGGGTAGGCCACCTGATGCAGCCCCACTCACTCGGACTCAGTTTGCAGAGATGTTTTTAAAGGAGTTTGTTCCATAGACCCTCCCAGGTGCATGACACATAGAGTTTAAGCAGCTGTGTCAGGGGACTATGACAGTGTCGGGGTATGCCATCAGATTTAGTGAGTTGTCCCGCCATGCGCCTTCTTTGGTTTTTTCATTAAAAGAGCGAGTCGGCAGATTCATCGAGTGGCTCAGTTATGGTCTTAGATTCAACATGGCTCGAGAGTTGGAGGCGAATACTCCATTTCAGCAGGTTGTAGAGATCGTTTGGAGGATGGAGGGTATGCGGGGCCGAGAGAGGGAGGACAAGGAGTCCAGGAGTCCTCGAGATTCTGGAGGATATATTGGTGCCCTCGCTCCAATTTTAGCTCATCATGGCAGAGGTTATGTGAGTCGACCAGTTCATTTAGCACTTCCAGTCACTAGTAGTGCTCCGGCTATTCCGAGCTCTTATGTTGCCCATTATGCAAAGCCACTTTCTACTGCAACTCCTGTAGGGGGTGCCTACAACGGTTAGTGTTGTGGACCAGGACAAAGTCAGTTTCAATAGCCCATGCCCATAGAGAGCTTGTTTCGAGTGTGGTGTACCAGGCATATAGTGAGGGACTGTCCCAGACTTAGGAGCGGCGAACCTCCAAAACTAAATAGGCTCCACGGATTCCATATGGTTCATAGGCCATGGTTGCTTCCCCAGTTGCTGTTCCACCTGCAGTGCCAGCTAGAGGTGGAGATCAGGCGGGTAGAGGCCACCCTAGGGGGGAGGCCAGGCCCATTTCTATGCTTTTCGTGGTAGGAAAAAGGCGGTTTCATCGGATGCTGCCATCACAGGTATTGTGCTGATTTTTCATAGGGATGCATCAGTGGTATTTGATCCGGGTTGCACTTCTTCGTATGTGTCATCTTACTTTGCTCCATATTTGGATATACCCGCGATTCTTTGAGTGCTCATGTATATGTGTCCACACCTGTGGGGGATTCTATTGCTGTAGACTTCTGTTTACTAGTCGTGTTTAGTCACTATTGGTGGTTATGAGACCATAGTTGATCTATTGCTACTTAATATGGTAGACTTTGACGTGATATTGGGGATGAATTGGTTGTCGTCCTATCATGCTTTTATGGATTGTCACGGTGACAGTGGCTAAGCCAGGGTTTTCGCGATTAAAGTGGAGGGGTACATTAGATTATATTCCTAGCAGGGGTTATGTCCTTTTCGAAGGCACAACGAATGGTTGGGAAGGGGTGTGAAGCGTATCTAGCCTTTGTGAGGGATGCCAGTGCTTATACTCTTATTGTTGAGTCAGCTCTCATGGTGAGAGATTTCCCAAATGTTTTTCCAGCAGACCTACCAGTCATGCAATCTGATAAAGATATCAATTTTGGTATTGACCTAGTGTCGGGCTGTCATGCCCCGACCTCGAGGAGCGCGACCGGATCTCAATCGAGATAACCTGGCCAAGCAAGCCTGTGTAATGCCTTCTACCCAAACTCACCCATGAATAAAGAGAGAATGTATTTCATTAATTAGACACTAGGGGTCATGTGAACAACACCAGTTCATTACCATTTGTTACGTCATCAACAAGTTTCAAAATACATATACTTTAATAGTTTGAAGTGGAACATGTGACATAAATACAACATCTTTAGTTTGACTTTCCCAAAACAACGATAACACCCACACTATGTCCACGGAGCCTCTAATAGATACAAAAGAGTAGCATGATGGTGTCGGCGACAAGGCTAGACTATACCTCAAAACAATATACATAGAGGACAAATGATACAAGATACCGAAATGAGATAGGGCTCACCTAGTCAATTGAAGAGAGGGTGTACTGCTATCACTTATCAATATCGCCTGCCATGGGACCACCTGCATCAATTAAAGATGCAGTGCCCCTGGCTAAGGGGATGTGAGTACACATGGAATAGTACTAGTATGTAAAAGTAAACACCCTCTCAATAGAACGAGTAATAGTAAAATGAGAAGGAAAAATGTAATCAATGAGAGCCTCAAACAGTATCAAGGTGTCAAGTTAGGAGAAAGATAAATTTCAAGTAAGTTCCAATATTTCTAAGTTGGGAGATCTTTAGTACCAATACACCAGCGTGCTTTTAGCACGGAGTCCGATCTCAACCCGATCGGCTAATCCATCTCACCCCGAGACATCCAATCACAACACTACCATGTGCGTGGCATGGCGTCCGATCTCAGCCCGATTGGCTAAGCCGTCTCACCGCAATACCGTGTGGGTCGACATCACATCACATCTCGCTAGCAATAATCTCATCCCATGTAAGGGAAATATCTCAACACATCAATCTCATCCCATATACGGGGGAATAATCTCATCACATCAATACAGGGATTTATCCCTCAATCACTCCTATACCGGCACGTGTAGTTTCGGGATTAGGTTACTTCGACCTACCCTTCCTCGGGCACTAATCAATACTCCCAAAGTATTTATTATTTAGAGGATTTACAACTCATTTCATAATTTTTTCACACATCTTTCCATTTCATTGGCTCTAATGGCCACAATTGTAATATGATTCTCGACACGTCGGCCGTATTTCTTATTTCATACTCATACCTATAACTTTCAAGCGTTATCATGGATTATCATCAATAAGCGAATTTCAAATCAAGACTTTAAGTACACATATGAGCAAATAAGAGCTTCTCTTCCACAATAAGGCATACTAACTTGCAATTGAAACATGAATTTTTAAATCACAACACCTTTGGTACATTGATCATACTAGATTACATTCTCGAAGGGAATCTTGATATGATAGGAACATTTGGAACACATTTTGACTACATGCACCTCTCAACACAACTCTTATTTTAGAATAATCAAATCTATTAGGAAGGACTTGGAACATGAGAAATAGGAAATTGAGCCAATCATAATCGCAAATTACGAGGACATCATGAAAATCGATTCTACGAGAGGAGTTTAGCCAACATACCTCGCTTGAGCTTCCTCAAATTTATACAATGTTCCGAAAATCCTAGTGACTTCTATCTATTAGAAACATGAGAAATGTGAACCATAATTAGGAAGATATTGGGGTTTCAACTCATTTGAGCAATTTATCAAGCACTAGGTGTGCATTAAGGTTTCAAGATTCTCCTATGGTGGATTCAATTCATCCCACAACCCAATGTTTACATTTGAGCTCAATAACCTTTCCACCAACCTTGATGGTGTATGCATGGATAAATAACACTCAAGAATCACACTTCTCATTACCTACTTTCAGTCCAATCCCGAAATTGAGGGCTAGGGAGTAGAATCTTACCTCTTGGGTGAAGACCTTGTGAGTTTTCCTTGTTGAGTTTCAAAGCTTGAGCAAGGGTTGATGAACAAAGTGCTTGGGGCTTCCTCCTCTCTCTCTAAAGCACTCCATTCACTCTAAAATGGGAGATTTTTGCCTTCTAAATGAGACCCAATGGCTTTTAATCAAATGGGGTCAGGTTCTAAAAAACAAAAAATTGACCCTCTGAACTCAACTCTACGATCGCAGAGTGCACCGCAGATCAGGTCTGCGGCTCACAAAATGGAATGCATAAACGGTCCCAAAAATTGGGCTGGTCTGGTCCAGTCAGTGGCCAGGTCTGTTGCCCGCATAACAATTATGGTCCATAGAATGGACCGCAGAATTTCGCTCTGCAAATCTTCATGATGGTTCTGCGACGGATGTGCGGTCCGCGAAATATTATGCGGTCACATAGTTGACCGCAAACAACCTCCAAATTTGGCCCATTTCTCTATTTCACTCTGCAAACGGATCTGCATTTCACAGATCAGTTCTGCGATTGCATAATGGACCGCAGAAACGCCCTGTTTTGCAACAATTTTTCCACAACCCTCAAATACAATAGTCTACCTCAGCAACACGAAACTTCGGGTTTTAGGTGAAATTTTTACGGGGCCTTACACAGGTACTCATCCCATTTCTAATCCACCATATCGTATGACACCAGTGGATTTAAAGGAATTAAATGAACAACTTCAGGATTTGCTTGATAAAGGTTTCAACCGATCGAGTGTCTTGCCTTGGGGTGCTCCACTTCTGTTTGTGAAGAAGAAAGACTGCTCTTTAAGGATGTGTATTGGTTATAGAAAGCAGAACAAAGTCACAGTTTGAAACAAGTACCCACTATCGTGTATTGATGATTCGTGGTCCGACGAGCATGAGGAGAGCTTTCAGAAGCTCAAGACTGCCTTGGCCGCAAATTCAGTTCTAGTTTTGCCTTCAGCATCGAGTTCTTATACATTGTATTGCGATGCTTCGAGGATTGGCATCGGATGTGTATTGATGTAGGAGGGTAAAGTGATTGCTGATGCTTCGCATCAGTTGAAGCCCTATGAGAAGAACTACCCAGCGAATGATTTAGAGTTGGCAACTATTGTCCACACATGTATTCACAGATCATAGGAATCTACAATATTTGTTTAAGCAAAAGGACCTTAACTTGAGGCAGCGCAGGATTAGAGCTGTTAAAAGACTATGATATCACCATTCTGTATCATTTCGGGAAGGGCAAATGTGGTGGCCAATTCCTTGAGTAGAAAGGTTGAGAGTATGGGTAGACTTGCATATATTCCAGTTGGAGAGAGACCACTAGCATTGGATGTTCAGGCTTTGGCCAATCGGTTCGTGAGGTTAGATGTTTTGCAGCCTAGTCGGGTTCTTGCTTGCGTGGTTTCTCGGTCTTTTTTGTATGAGGGAATCAGAGCACGTCAGTATGACGACCCCCATTTGCTTGTCCTTAATGACACGGTGCTGCACAATGATGCCAAGGAGGTTTTTGTTGGAGATGATGGGGTGTTGAGGATGCAGGTCCAGATTTGTATGCCTAATATGGATGGTTGCGTGAGTTGATACTTGAAGAGGCTCACAGTTCGTGGTATCCCATTCATCCGGGTGTCGCTAAGATGTATTAGGATTCAAGGCAACACTATTTGCAGAAAATAATGAAGAAAGATATAGTAGAGTATGTGGCTCGGGGTTTGAACTGTCAACATGTGAAGTACGAGCATCATAGGTCGGGCAGTTTGCTTCAGAGACTTGAGATTCCACAGTGGATGTGGGAGCGTGTTAACATGGATTTTGTTGTCGGACTCCCATGGACCTTGAAGAAGACGCAATGTGGGTTATTGTGGATAGTCTAACCAGGTATACACACTTCATTTCGGTTATGACTAACTATTCTTCAGAGCAGCTGTCTCAGATCTATATCCGTGAGATTGTTCTTCTTCATGGTGTGCTGGTGTCCATTATTTCCGATCGAGGCACGCAGTTCACATCACATTTCTAGAGACCTGTGTATTATGAGTTAGGCACACAGGTCGAGCTGAGCATGTCATTTCACCCCAGACGAATGGGCAGTCCGGGCACACCATTCACATTTTGGAGGATATGCTACATGTTTGTGTTATAGATTTCGGGGGTTCATGGGATTAGTTCTTATCGGTTGCATAGTTTGCCTACAATAGAAACTACCATCGAGTATTCAGATGGATCCTTATGAGGCATTATATGGGAGGCAGTATCGTTCTCCAGTTGGTTGTTTTGAGCCGGGAGAGGCTAGGTTATTGGGCACTAATTTGGTTTGGGATGCCTTAGAGAAAGTCAAGTTGATTAGGATCGGCTTCGTACAACACAGTGTAGACAGAAATGTTATGCTGATCGGAAGGTTCGTGATGTAGTATTCATGGCGGGAGAGAGGGTTATGCTTAGAGTTTATGAAGGGTGTGATGAGGTTCAGGAAGAAGAGCAAGTTGAGCCCTAGGTATATTGGTCATTTTGAGATCCTTTAGAAGGTTGGTGAGGTGGCCTACATACTTGTATTGTCTCCCAGCTTATCGGCAGTTCACCCGGTGTTCCATATTTCCATGCTCCAGAAGTATTTTGATGATCCATCACATGTATTAGATTTCAGCTCAGTCTAGGATTTGACTTATGATGAGAAGCCGGTGGCTATCTTGACTGGCAAATCCGGAAGTTAAGGTCAAAGAACATTGCTTCAGTGAATGCTCAATGGAGAGGTCAACTGGTCGAGGAGGCGACTTGGGAGACAGAAGTATTTTTGGCACTTCAGATATGTCTCTATTCGCGTTCGAGGATGAACATTTGTTGTAAGAAGGGGAGAATGTGACGACCCGATCGATCATTTTGTGTATTTGATCCTCGTTTCCCCTTTTATAGCTTTCTGTATTTGTTTTTTTGGTTTTATGACATGGGGGGATGGTTAGTTTTGTTCCACGAAGGTTTTTGGGTTGGTTTGGACTCTTTGGTTTTTGGTTTAGAAGCTTAAGTTGAAATATGGACCGAAGTTTGACTTTTGTGAAAACAACTCCGGAATGGTGTTTTGATGGCTTCGATAGGTTCGTTTGAATTTGGATGTCCCTAGGTTGATTTGACTTGTTTTGCCAAAAGTTGACAATTTGAGGTTTAGAAGTGTCCCTAAGTTGGACCGTAGGTTGACATTGTGGCTATCGGATTCCGAATTTGGTTTTGGGATTGGAATAGGTTCGTTTTGCTATTTGGAACTTGTTTGCAAAATATGATGTCATTTGTAGTTGGTTTGATAGAATTCAGACGCTTGGTTGCAGTTCCAGAGGTTCTTGAGTTTTCTTTTGAATTTCATGTATTTGATGTCTAATTCGTGGTTCTAGATGTTATTTTGGTGTTCTGATAGGGCGAGCGAGTTCGTATGATGTTCTTAGACTTGTGTGGATGTTTGGTTTGGTGACCGGAGGGCTCGGTGAGTATCGAACGTGTTTCAGAATGGTTTTGACTCAATTCCAGGTTGCTGGTGTGCTGGTGCTCCAGTTGTCGCAATTGCGAGCACCAACATCGCAATTGCGATCATAGAAGGGGGCCTCGGATGTCACATTTGTGATACATGGATTGCAATTGCGAAGAGAGGCTGGAACATGGAAGTTTTGCATTTGCGTCAAGATTGTTGCATTTGTGATGGGAGCAGACATCTCAAATGCGAAGTCAGTGTCACATTTGCAACTTCCCTTTACGCTGTCAGGCGCCGCAATTGCGAGATCTGCACCTGAACAAAAGGACTGGGAAGACGGGATTTGATCTCATTTCTCTCATTTCAGAACCCTAGACTCGGTAGGAGGCAATTTGTAGAGGGAATTTTCACATACAATCATTAGGTAAGTGACTTTGACCAATTTACAACTATATTACATGATTGTATATGAGATTTAACATCAAATTTATGAGAATCGAAGAGAAAATTTGGGAAATTTTGTATGTATTTTGAAAAACAAAAATTTGGGATTTGAGAGTTGAATTGGACTCGGATTTAAAAATAAAGCACATATATGGACTCGTGGCGTTATGAGTAGTGGGGATCTACTCTTGGACCTAGGTTTTGACCGGGCGTGCCCGGAGTTGAATTTTGTAGACTTTTGGGGAATTTTGTAAAGATCTTAGCTTTAATAATCGAAATTGATTTCTCTTGTATTGTTTGATGATATTAAGTTATTTTTGGTTAGATTTGAGCCGTTCGGAGGCGAATTTTAACAGAAAAGCTATATTTGAGTGTTGCTTTGGCCTAGTCGAGGCAAGTATCTTGCCTATCTTTGTGTGGGGGAACTACCCCTTAAGATTTGAGTGGATTGTACTATTTAAATTATGTAGAAGACGTGTACATGAGGTGACGAGTGTATGCATGGGCTTATATATGATATTTGACCGGTTTAGTTGAAGTTATTCTTATTTGTTCCATCTTTCTTTATCAATTTATTTTACATGCCTTAAATGAATTTGTTATTACATGCTCTAGGTTCCAAGGTCTAAGTTGCTTTTATATGCATTTATTTGTAGTTGTTGCTACATGCTAGCCTTTTCATTGTTGAGTTATTCTCATGCATTTAGTCGTAGTTGTAATTTTATGTTATCTCTTTCATTGTTAAGCTTATGCTACGTACTTGAATTGGAAGTTGCCATTTCAGGGGAATGCCTTCATTGTTGAGTTACTGTGGTTGTAATTGTGAAAGCTATTAACACATTATGGTTGAAGTGTTGATTATTGGGACATCCTTCCTTGTTGAGTTGTTTCTCATTTATTTTGTTATTATTGAGATTCTTGTACACATTGTAGTTGAGTCGTGGACTATGTGTTGTGGTAACATCGCTCTTGTCAATTTGGTGATGTTATGGCATATGGGTACACGTGGTGCGAGCTGATTATTGCGTTGTGATATTCACACACATACGATGGTATAAGGGTGGGTATTGAAATGCATGCGGTGAGATATTGTGGGATTTATGCGCGTGTTGCTAGTAAGGGAATTACTTGAAGCCACACGGTGAGATAAAGGAGCTAAAATGCATGTATCTATTTCGAAAAAATACTTTTAATATAAATGCAAGGCTCACGCGGTGATATGAGGAAGATTGTGATTGTGACTTGTGAAATGAGAATATGAGGTATGGTACCTCGGTTGTGATTCTTGTTGCACATTATATGCTCAAAAGGCTTGTTGATTCGAACGGTTATTATATTTCCTCATTATTTTACTTGTATTTGCACGGTACTTGATCACTCGTTGTTCCTATCATCTGCTCACTCTTTGTTTCCCTTTATTGCCTTAATTTCCATTGTTATCCTTATATAATTGTACTGTTCTATTGCCATTTATTTCTTTGCTTTTTGTTATTGGATTATGTCAATATTCTAGTCAGGTTTCTATGTCTAGTAGGTGTCATGACCTGACCTTATTACTACTCTATCGAGGTTAGGCTTGATACTTACTGGGAACCGTAATGGTGTACTCATGCTACGCTTCTGCACATTTTTGGCAGATCTAGGTGCTTCTGCTCGTGCCAGGCACTAGTGATTTGACCAGATATTCCGGAAACTTCAAGGTATACCTGCTTGACGCGCGCATGCCTCGTAGTCAACTTCTTCTATTGCCTTACTAATGTTTATCTTCATTTCAAACAGAATTGTATTTCGAGATTACTAATGCATTTTCTTCAGAGCTTATGACTAAGTTTTACCGGTTTTGGGGGATTTTGTGACTGTTATTCAATATTGATAAAATCATGAGATTTATCAATTGATCTAATATTCTTAGTCGTTATTTTTGTTAAATTCTCTTGTGTGTTAGGTGTACCTAGTTTAGAGATTAAGTGTTATCACGATATCCTAAGGTGGGAATTTGGGGTCGTGATACCAACTTAACCCATTTGCCTCCTAAACCTTCATACTGTCTGTAATTTATGTTCAAGGGCTTTAGAAACCTACCCTCATACACACTATTTGGTACTATCGTTTTTTGGCGGCGAAGATTACGGCCCCACCCCTAGTAATGGACGATTTCCTCCAAGGTCGAAGTCATTTCACAGTCAATAAAACGGAATACATTATTCTTAGGATCTTAGTGCGAAATCAAAGCTTTGATCACATCCCTCCTAGGATTAATTGTAATCAGGTGAACCGAATGTCCCAGGTAATTCTTTATCTTTCACTGTCATAGTCCTGAAAGTCTCTCCACCAATTCCATAATAACAGTGGTATTTGATCGACAATCAATAATTCGGTATCCCTTCAGATCCGGGCCTCTTTTCAGATTTTTCTGTTTCCACACTCATGAGGTACCTATTTAGCAAGACAAGTTGTTAGACTTTAAGAAAATATATTATTCGCACATAAAATTTTTTATTTCTCGGTATTGACTCTAGAAAAATATAAAAAGCCAATTATGGGACTCAAACATTTTTTGTTTGAAAAAAAGAAGAGATTTTAGCAGGAAAGGAGACAAATTCCCTCGTTGGGACAATTCTTAAATTATCTGACAAATGTGTTCCAAATGGTTAAACTTGACCAATTTATCCAATTCAGACAAGAATAATCGAATCAGTACAAAGATTTCTTACATATTTTGTAGTTCATGAAAATGCCCTAAGAAACCCCAAATTATCTTGCAAAAGTAGTCCTTTTCTTAAAAAGAAAATAGGGGCTAAATTAGTAAAATAATCATGAGATAAAAAAAATTCAAAATGACTAATTTTTTTTTGTAAAACAAGTGGACGTAAAAAAAAGTAGAAAAATTGGTCCCCCTTTTTTAAAACGATCCTTTCGCACTTCCGAGGAACATTTCGAGGCTATTTCGGCAAAACCGACCGGGCGCAAGGGCAAAACTGGTCAAAAGCGATATAACTGAACAATGTGACTTTTTTCTTGGTTGAAAAATAATGCATAAACACCCTTTTTTTAATGGTTAATTTTTTTTTTTGAAAAATGGGATTGAACTTGATGAAGATTGCCTACGTATTTCACCAGGTGGCAAGAATCAAATCCGCATAGTTCGGGCAAAAATAAAAGAAAGAGCATTTTAAAAATTATGATTTTACACACTAGAACACTTCGGATTTTTTTCTTTTTATAACGAGTATTTCGTGAAAGCTCGAAGGAAATTCTCTCTTTCTCTCTATGTTCAATTAATCTATCCTAAAGCAGGTCAATATTTGAGTAAAGCCTACCAAATAATGTTACATATAGCATAGAAAAGTAAAACATGTTGGTCTAAAAAATGGGTACCTGTCTTAGACATGCCCGGATCCTGTGCTGAGTCCCGCTAAGTCGAATGCATATGATGCAAATAAAGCGTAACCTACTAGGGATATCCGTTGCTTGTGGCTTGTTCTTCTATGTTTTCAAATCCTAAAGGAGATGGTATCTAGACCCGGCTTATTCGGACGGACAATCCGAGCCGATGAGCATCAAGCTTCACTAGTAGTAGAACAACACTGGCTTGCTAACGTCTCTCCTGCCTAAAACATATGTGACTAAAGCCTTCATTAGAAGCTGGTAGGCTAACTGCTTTATCTCAAGACAAAGTTTTAAATGCTGGTAGGAAAAGACAATATAACTACCTATCAGAAGACTCACAAGGGTGCGAGAGGATACAATTTATATCACAGTTCAAATAAATATAAAAGCGGTAAATAAGAGACAAATAACACATTATGCCCAAACATAATAATATAAAAATATGATAAAAACCAAACAAGAATCGATGTACAAAGCTCGATTCTAATTAATTATCCCCAAAGGAGTCAACAGAGCTGTCATACCTCTCTTTTTTTGGCATAACCTTATTACGAGGTTGAATTAGAAGAGTTTTTACAACTAAAGTAACATTTCGAAAAGGGATTACTTATTATTTGGAGTCACCGTTTGGAGTTGAATTTTGATGTTTCACGTCACCTTTTATTTGAATCCCTCATCAAACGAAAGGTTTGACTCCTTATTTATGGTCTACAAAAATAAAAGACTATGTAAGAAATTCCGTTAACCGAGGGGAAGATGTGAGGCACCCCTCGAGTCTTGTGGTTCTAGCACGATCGCTTTTATTGACTTATGTCCGGCTTTAATTAATTCTTGGCTATTCTTGTATTTTATTGGTTATGGTCTGCCTATTATCACTTAATTTGTTATTATATTTTATTAGTTGTTTTGACCTATAAGCGGTACGCATATAAGGTACTTCTTTGAAGCTGGATGTTAAACCAAGGTAGGTAATGTACACATGGTTATAATATAATTATTTTATATTTAAAGGTATGAACATGCAGGAATGCGCAAATGATCCTTTCATTATTTAAGCATATCAATCCAAGATTCGAGTATGAACCTACGGACTAATATTTAAAGTGCATCTAAAGCTTTTCTAGCGTATTCAAAATATTTTAATTATTTTATCTCTTTTAGACCTGAGACATCTATTTATTTATTTTTATTATTATCAATATTGCAACGATTCTTAAATTAGTTCACGATTCATCTCGCTGCCTTACATTAGATTATTATTTTTAATCTAGAAACTTTAAAGAATGGCTTGTACAAACATTCATCACTGGAACTTAATAAATAAAATAAAAAGTGATTAGCCATCATATTATTTTTTGTAAATAGCTTGTTGTGAAATTTAAAAGTACAGCCATTTAATATATAAGAGCATGGATACTAATTTTATCGATACAGAGACAAAAAAAAATTCAGCTACTCAAACAGTAGGGAAGAGGCTTTAGGGAATTCAACGAACATATCTCATGCCAAAAGAGTGAAGATCAACCATTTAGGTTCAAACAATTTTGAAAAAAAAGAAAAATTAATAAAAATCTTTACCCATGCTCTTTACTAGAACTAACTTTTTATTACTAGTAAACCCGTTATTATTCATAATAAGATAAACAACTTAAATCATTCAAAATTGGATTTAGTAACATAAGATCCATAACGTAGGAATCTGAAACATAAAATTAAACACATTTCATACAAGTTCTTCAAGAAAACTTTAGTTCAGAATACTAAAAATATTAGAATAGACAAGAAAACGTAGTACTGCACCTGGAATAGGAAGATCTTTTCAATAGATGAAATGGAAAGTCACTTCAAGTATAATTTCAATTATGAGAAATCACACGGATGAACCGAAAATCGAGAACCGCGACCGGAAGCAACAAAAATCAACAAAGTCGAATAAAGAAAACTCCGCACAAGAACTCTAATTTTTACCAATAATAAAACTGTCCAGAATATATTTCACCCTAAAAAGTGTTTTCTTTCTTTACTCTCCTCTCTCCAGAGTACCTACCTGTGTGTATTATATGCAAGTAATGTCTATTTGTTAAGGTGTGATAGTGTGTAAGTTAGTCAAGGACCTGTGACTATAATGGGGTTGTGGTCTATATATCGTGTGTGCGCAGATGGAGATGTGTGAGAGAGACGTGAACGTGTGCAATTGTGGTGAGATATATTAGGAAATAAAAGTGGAGATAGTGAGGGAGCTAGGGAGGAGGAATCCTAGAGGTTCGTTAGGATAATTGTTCTTTTGTATCTTTTAGGATTTATTTATTTTTTGTTCTCTTCGTTTGTGATCATTTTCTATTAACTTTACTAACCTTTTCTTAAATAAATAAAAGAGAAGGTAAAATACATAGCTAAAAGAAAAAAATATAATAACCAACTTACTTTAAGACTTAAAGAAAACTATATAATTATGAAAACTAAATATTTACATATGATTTAAATGATACTAAGAAAAATACCACAGTTTACTTATTAAAATTCTAATTAAAAGAAACCAAATATTTTTATAAATTTCTTTTTCTCTTTACAAATAGAAACAAAATACGTGAATATTTTCTGTAATTTTTAATATTTTTTGTCAAACAAAACCTATTAAAAATAAGCTAAAAATTTAATATATCAAGATTAGACCCAAAAGAAATATTTACACTAAAATTGTATAAAATTCGGGTATGGTCAAAAAATTAGTTATTCACAACATACACGTAGATGATGGAAAACTAGTTGTTGGATTTTGTGTATCTTCTCTATATGCAAACTCCTTGGGTGTATACATGATTCTCTTACTGCATATCTTGTCTATATGCTAGTCCCGAAATGTATACATGCCTTCTAAGCATATCTTCTCTATATGCCACACGGTTTAAGAAATAATTCAATGTACATATCTTCTCTATATGTCAATCTATGCAACATGACTTATCTAATCATACACATCTTCTTTATAAGCCATATTTGAAGGATTTCTTGGTTTTCATGCATATCTTCTTTATATGCAACTATGGAAGGATTATTTGACGTTTTATACATATCTTCTCTAAATGCAAGCTTTGAGTATTTAAGGATGTTAGATACATATCTTCTAGATACGGTGAGTTGTTAGACTGGAACAATACCTGTGCATATCTTCTCTCTATGCAATAGTTGATGTGAACTGTTATATGACATGTGCACATCTTCTCTATGTGCCCTGGTTGGTTGTACCTGAAATTTATGCTTAGATTCTAATATTGTTGCTGGTATATGTTGTTGAGCTGTACATATTTGTAAATTGAGTATCCCTGGCATGAGACCTCATCACTACTTCACCGAGATTAGTTAGGATACTACTGAGTACATGAGGTCGGTTGTATTCATACTACACTTCTGCACCTTGCGTGCAGATCTTGGAGCTGAGTTGCTGTAGATGGTGGAAGTTGGCACTAAAGATGTACCTGCTCTCCGGATATAGCTAGTGCTTGTTCTTGATAGTTTTGGATTTGTACTTCTATTCATGTATATTCCAATTAGATGTTGTATATTTTTGTACCAGCTTTGTAAATCTAAATCATAGTGTTTCATGACTTGTACTACCAATCCTCGAGATGTTCTATGGAATTCAGCTTTTTTATTCCTTGTTATTAATGAATTCATCTTTTTTTATTCCCGAGTTATTAATGATCTTTTTCTTGAGTTACGTTATTTAATATTTGGTTTATTTTTTACAAGCAAAAAAAGTACAGTTGAATTTGTAAATATGGTTTATAGACACATGTATTAAGCTAATATGATAATAAAATAACAAAGGATAAAGGAAAAAAAAATAAAGATAATTAAAGAAAAAACAAGCCTGAATTTCAGATTGACCCCACCAGAACCAAGAGTAACTGAAAAATCTTGATGATAATCTTATAAAGCTTACGAGAATGAGAGAAAAATATTATCCTTTGTAATTCTCGTATTTTATGTCCTTACAATAAGTGGTAATGTTGTTATTTGTAGTTAAATCAAAAGGAGACAAGATCCCAAAATCACGCCCTCTTAAAGATAAATAAAAACAACTCTTGATAACTGCATACCATTGGGAGTAAATGTTGTAATGTTCTGTAATGGCTGCTGCTGTAATGCTGCTTTTTCCAACCGGTACTTACTTCCAAATTCTCTTCCTCGATCTTTGTGTCCTCGGAATCCACGTAATACCGGTCAGATGACTCTATCAGATATTAACTACCCGCTGACTCATTTCCACAATGTCATCACCGCCACGTGTTTGCTCGAGAAGCGACTATCTGTAAACCACAAATCTTACCTAATACACTTACCTAACATGTTGAGATTAGGTGCCATCACGACTAGGTGGATTTTGGGTCGTGACACCCTAGGGGCCCAGGTGGGTTTCGGCGCATTTGGAGCAAGTTCCAGAAGAATTAAGTAGCTAAAACAAGACTTTTCTGCAGATGGCCTGACTCCAAAGTAACGTTTCTCCCAATCTATAAATATTTTGACTTTATTGTATCTCTTTGAGTCTAGTTTCTAGTGGTTCAAATCATTTGTCATTATGAATTTTGTACATAAGGTTATGAGCATAATATATTATGCGGTAGATCTGCGGCCCACATTCCATTTTCGCGGCTTGCAGACCTGGTCTGCGGGCTCCTCGGCACATTTTTTATAGCAACTTTCTATATCTATTAAGGCCGAGTTTTGTGATTTTTATTTTATTTCCTAACTTTTCAAGCTCATTTTGAGAGGTTTGATGCTAGGGCTCACTTACAAACCTAGTGATTCTAACCTAAATCTATGCATTGTACATGAATATATCACTGGATTTAACATCAAATATGGAATTGAACAATAGAAATTGGGTTTTTTATACCTAGAGCTAGAATCTCCCAAATTGAGTTTGAGACCAAACAAACTCCAAATGGAAATCTAAACACATATTTGGAATAAAGGGGTTATGGGTCGCCCGATATTTGGTCTTAGTTATGGGTCTTTGACCATATGGGCTTGGGTTGACGTTTCTTGGCTTTTGGGGTTTCTTTGAAGATCAAAGATTTATTGATTGGCGTCACTTCCTATAGTATTTTTTTACTTCCTTGGATGATATTTGGATATATTTGTGTCATTCGGAGGTGAATTCTTAAGGAAAAGTAGTTTTGGAGCTTTAGACTATGTCACGACCCAAATCTCAACATATCGTGATGGTGCCTATCACAGTACTAGGCAAGCCGACAATTGGAAAATAACTACGCATTTTAAATTAAAACCATGATGTGATAAGTTTATCAATGAAAAATATCATTAATAATCGATAAGAACAACTGCGACTCAACTATCTAGGTGTCACCGAGTACATGAGCTACAAAGGGTCAACAGAGTCTAAATTTCTAACACAACTATTTGAAAAATAGAACAATACAGAATAAAATAGAAAGGAAGGAGAGTCAAGGTCTGCAGGCGACATAAGAACCACCTAATTAGTCACGTGGTAGATACTTGTCACGACCCAAACTGGAGGGCCATGACTGGCACCCAGGCCATACTTGTCGAGCACCAACGCAGATTTTATCTAACTTTTGTTATTATCTATAAAGGCCGATGAGATTAGTATAAATGGTAGGCATGAATCCTAAACAACCAACAAAGGAAGATAATGGCATGAACATATATATCATGAGCCGACAAGGCTGTCATGAAGCTACGTATAAGGTACGAGCTGGCAAGCTGCCATGAGAGACTATACAACAAAAATTAGTCGACAAGGCAATCCGAACTATACATGAGTCGACACATGTCTATGAGCCTCTAAAGGAACATAACTGATGCAACATTGCCGGAACAGGGCCCCGACATACCCATAACGCCTATAACAAAAATGCATATCAAGACCACGGCAAGTCCGGAGAAGGGATCTCGCCAATAACCGCTGAACTGGGTAGCCTACTATGGTGGGGGAGCTTTGCCTACCTGTCTATCAGGACCTGCAGCACGACATGCAACGTCCACAAATAAAAGGACGTCAGTACGAATAAACTACTGAGTATGTAAGGCAGGAAAACATAAGTAAGAACAATACTGTAAAAAAGGATAGAGAATATACAACCTGTAACATCTAGGTACCTCTAAGGGCTACTGACATGAATGCATGATGCATATACATATATATACATAATCTTTTAAAACATATGACTCTGTAGGCATCATTATCATCATATCATACCCGGCCCAAACAGGCTCGGTAAAAATGTACCCGGCCATCAAAAGGCTCGGTGGAATCATACCCGGTCACGTGGAGTTCGATAAAACCCAACTGATCTGTGGTTGCACAATAGGTGCCGTACCCGACCGACTATTACGCGGCTCGGTAGAGTAAAATAGATACATATATATGATGCGTGCTGGACTCAGGAAGTACCAACAACATTGATAACATAAGAATAAGAGAAGTAACATCAACATCAATCGTTCCATAAGAAGGGAAACAATGTAAGTACTGCTAGCCTCTAAGAGTGGAGTATCTTTGGAAGCTCGTTCATTACATTACGCATAATCAAAGTCGTGCAAAAGAAGGAAAGGGATAGCCTCACATACCTTGTATATACTGCCCAATCTCAAGCTATGAAAATGCCACGATTCCTTAGTCGACAATAAGAGAAATGACACTATCGTTATCATTTAAGCATCGTAACTATTATGTATCAACCGTACCCTATTTTACGATGAACCCCTATTTATATAACCTCCCATAAGTTAAAACAATCACCAAACAGCCCAAACAACATCAATAATAATCATATTGAGCCCCCCAAAACAATTCACCAACCAACAACATTACTAGCAAACCTTTTGACATTCTAGCTTCAACGACTTAGCCGTAACTTGGATAATCTTAAATACATGAAGGGTAAGAGGTTCCTTACCTTTAAACAGAGAGAAAAACTCCAATTTGACTAATTGACCACGAAATATCCCTCCAATGCTGCCACAAGAACAAGGAAGCGAAGCTAGCAATCAATTAGGGTTTTTCGACACTAGAATCACTTTAGAAGGCTTGAAATCACCTAGGGTTGATATTAAAGCTTGAGGAAGTATTTTAAAGAACATAAAAAACTTAAACCAACCTCCCACACGAGCTGGAACATCACAAAAACCAGCAACAACAAGAAGAACAAGAAACTTACTAGCGCCACGGGATTCCCGACACTTGATTTGTGTTGTTTGCCCTTTGTTTTAGTCTTGGATCATGAAAGAACCTTGAGAGAGTGTTGTTAGGGCTCTAAGGTCTGCATATACTGAAAAATAATGACTTAAAACGGGATTGAGGCGTGTTATATACATCTACAAGTCTTAACCGCCTATGTGGGCCCCCACCGAGAGCTGCTTGGCGCAGTCTTGTGAAAATGCAAATGTCTCTCAACTCGGAGATCGTATCGACAAACGGTTTAATGAGTTAGAAACTAGACTCATAGACCTTAAATTTGGTGGTATATCACCCCGTAATTCCAAGTGAATTGGGAGAAAATCTTAGTGACATTTGACCTAAAGTATGAGTAAAATTATGAACGTAAGTTGCGACAACGTTTGTCGACTTTTGTTTCACAACTCGTTTGACTTCAAGACTTATGAAACGGATATTATATGATTCAAATATCTTAAAACATAACCTCTTGGTAATATTAGTCACCTCTAGAACTACCCGAAAATACGAGTTACAACATCCTTGATTTGTTTAACTTCTAGTACTTGTTAACCACTCGTATACACCCTTGTATCATTTAAGACCAATAGGACTAAATTATTATCATCTCAAAGATAATCTCTTCTCGGACCAACGTAGACTAACCTACGGCGTAAGCTGACGTATGCAAATATGGGTTATAACACCCTCCCCCCCTTAGGAACATTCGTCCTCGAATGTAAGGGTTTATGAGGAGTCTAACTCATCGTGGATTTTTGACAGAGATTTCCGGTTGAGTTTCCTCTGTAAAATTGGTATTAGCCAAACTTGCAAGCAGTTAAACCCAACCTATGCCCTTACAAGGCTATACAAAGCATAATAGATATGTACATTATCTGCACATCACCATTTAGTATTAAGAAAGAGTATTCTCAAGTTATTGCTTACCTCATAGAGACATTTCTCCTTCTAATGCGTCATGCATCCCCCCGACATCCTCGTTATCTTCATTCTAGAACAGGTAAGGGTATTTAGACTTCATCTCATCTTCTGCTTCCCATGTCATTTCTTTCGTATTATTGTTCCTCCACATTACTTTAACGGAAGCTATATCCTTTGTTCTCAGCTTGCGGACTTGTCGATCTAATATAGCCACTGGCATTTCTTCATATGATAGATCCTTTGTAACTTGTACATCTTTGATAGGGACGACCTGAGAAGGGTCTCCAATACATTTCCTCAACATAGATACATGGAATATCGGGTGGACAAATTCCAATTCGGATGGCAATTCTAACTCATAAGCAACCTGTCCAATTCATTAAAGAATTTTGTACGGCCCGATATACCGCGGATTTAGTTTACCCTTCTTCCCAAAATGCATAACACCCTTCATAGGCGAGGTCGTCAGGAAAACCCAATCGCCAATCCTTGGAAGTGGATATTTGTTTTTTATAGTAAACTTATTCAACTATCGATAATCAATACACATCCTTAATGACCCGTCTTTCTTCCGCACGAACAAGACTAGCGCACCCCAAGGTGAAGTGCTAGGCCTAATGAAGCCCTTATCCAGCAAGTCCTTCAACTACGCCTTCAACTCTCGCAACTCTGTCGGGGCCATCCTGTATGGAGGGATAGAGATCGGCGGAGTGTCAAGCAACACATCAATGCTAAACTCAATCTCCCTTTCAGGAGGAAGACCTGGGAGTTCATCTGGGAAAACATCTGGAAATTCATTGACCACGGGGATAGATTGTAGAGTAGGCGGCTTCGCCTCCGCATCGCTAACGCGAACAAGATGATAAATGTAACCTTTTGAGATCATCTTCCTTACCCTAAGGTAGGAAATAAACCTACCTTTCGGCGTAGCAATGTTCTCCTTCTATTCGATGACCGGTTCACCAAGAAACTGAAATCTAACCATCTTCATACGACAATCAACATCGCATAGCATGAGGCCAACCAGTCCATTCCCATTATCACATCAAAGTCAACCATTTCTAACTCAAATAAATTCGCCGAGGTTTGACGAGTACAAATCATCACTGTACAACTTCTATATACCCTTCTAGCAATCACTGCTTCTCCTATCGGAGTAGATACCGCAAGTGGTTTACTTATTAATTCAGGTTTGACGCCAAAGTTATTAGCCACAAAAGGTGTAACATATGATAATGTAGATTCCGGATCAATCAACGCATATACATCATAAGAAAACACAAACAATATACCTGTAACAACATCCGAAGATGACTCGAGATCCTGTCGACCTATGATCCGCTCAAATTGCACCTTAATAATAGTGCAAGCGATCGATGTCAAATATAGTAACCCAACGAGGTTGGGGTCGAATCCCACAGGGAATAGGCGTGAAACGAGTATCTGATTAATGTAATATTTCACATTAGCCTTAAATCGATCAAGTAACAAAATAAGATAAATTGATGTTGAGTACAAAAAAATATCAAACTAATAATTGCATATTAACAAGAATAATTGAATAAATTTATGAAGTCGAGATACTAAGGTTGTGCTCCCCCTAATGTAGTAGAATGTATTGATATTAATTCCCGCTCTTGATATGCAATTGGGTCTTAATAGTGTGCTATCCAATATTTTCCAATATCTAGACAACGTATCCTTTTATGATTCTCCCGAATACATTAAAGTCGAAATCACGAATACCCACTTATTTGCCAACTTAAAATCTTCTTATTCCTAAGTGATTTTATTAGACAATGGTTAAAGCCTTGAATCGTCGTTACTTATTTCTACCAAACTCTATCTCCATTTTCCAAGGTTCAATAGTGTAAGTTGGCACCCGTTAATGTTTGCAACCACTAACGATTCAATTAAGAACAAGAAATAAATAAACATCAAGCTTCTTACGAAATTGGAATCAGAATCAATTGTTCAATAACATTCTACCCATCTAGGGTTCACAACCTTAGTATTGAAATTTAGCTACACATATTTAGAACTAAAGAACAAATAACAGAAATTGAATTCATCTTACAAAAATAAGGATTTCCAAGTTTTGATCACCCAAATATCTCTCCCAAGTTGAAATTAATCAAAAGCACTATGTTTTCACTTTAAAATCTAAGTCCCTCGCACATAACCCTAGAAAGGCTATTTTATAGAGGCCCAAAAACCGAGGCGAATTTAAATGACTGCTGGCCCGACTTTGTCTTCTGCGATCGCATTCCTGCCGCATATCAGGAATGCGGTCCGCAGAATATGCATCTTGTATCGCGGACTGCCCTAGTACTATTCCTTCCTATCGCATTTTGGAATGCGAACCGCAGATTGGTTCTGCGATCGCAGAATGCGATCGCTATTCCCTTCGATTCTTCACCTAAAACTCTCTCTGTATCTGCAGCGATAATGCGATGCGCATTTTCATTCTGCGACCGCATTGTCGATAGCTTTCTTCTGTTAACTTCGGCTTGAGTTTCTGCCCGACTCTGCGATCATCATTCCAATTCTGCGACTCGCAGATCCACTTTGCGGTCGCAGAATTACTCCTGTTGTATTGTTGGCCTCTTTTCTTGCCTTTGCACAACTTTTGGCCTTCTTTTCGCGCTTTTGGGTTTCTTTAATCCATGTACTTAAACTAAACGAAAACTAAGTAAATAACGTGATAATTATCAAGTGGAATAAGCAATTTCTAATCAAATAGTATCAATATGTGCCGAAATTCCCCGGCACATCAACACCCCCAACTTAAGCCTTTGCTTGTCCTCAAGCAATTAACACAAATCTAACCTAACCAATGTTCTACCTATCAAATATAACGTAACATTGACCAAGGATATTGTTTGTGAATCACATCGTAAGTATAACCATCTTTTACTGTAC
>MCJB01046125.1:1796-47313 GCA_002018475.1 Nicotiana obtusifolia
CCAATGAAGTATTCATTCTACTAATAGTTCAGGGGTTATGAGAAATTCCTTTAGTCTCGTGTAATGGTATCATGTTTGGATCGGGTTGCGCGGCGCAACGGTATCATGTGCTGATCGGGTTGCGTGCCGCAACAGTGTTATGTCGAGTACGGTCCCCTATACCTATTCCTGTGTATTTTGTTTCTCATCCTTTGACCGTTTTATTCGTTACACGGGCTGGATAATTCTTTTCCAGAGTTTGTTCCTCATTATGTGTCATGTTCAAATTGTAGCTTGTTGGCGCATTGTTGGCGCCATATGAGAGCTGAGTCGGTGTTTGATACAATCAGATTTATATAAGGCACATTAAAAGGAAATATCGTTATTCAGTTCAGAATGAGGTAATGGTTCTTGACAGGATGAGAGACTCCATGAATTATTGATTCGATAGGTGGCTACGAGCTTCTACACGTTTCTTTCGTCGTGGCAGTATTGCGAGATTTGGAACAGGATTTATATGCGTCACACGATGTGTTACGGGCACTAGATTCCTGAAATTCCAGTTATTGTGGTCGGAGGATGTTATTATGGGGCAATTAACTTATATGGTGAGTTTGTGAATTTGCACTCTACTACTGTGTTTATCCCTGTTGGGATATTTTGATAGTCTTAGCTGTGTCTATCATTTTTGTTTTGTACACTATTGAGGGCTATGAGTCCAAAAGTGACTTTCTGTTACTCACTATAGTGGGTTTTGATATAATTTCAGGATAACTGATTAGAGTTTTATGAATTATATGCCCTACCGGCATGGGAGTTCATTATGTGTCGTGATTTTGATTAAAGGAAATTAATTTTAAAGGAGAAATGGATAGATTTCAATTGGCACGATGTGCATAATACTTGTGATTCAGAGTTGAGGACGAGATCCTCGCATTTTTAATATGATGTGAAAAGCTTAACTAGGCTATGAGCCGCGGTGGAAGTTATATAAGGACGAGATCCTTGTGATGAAAATCTATGTGTTTTAAATTCTCCCTCTGTTAAATTAAATTTGTACTATAGTACTGATAGGGAGTCATGCCTGTTAGGCTTATTTGATAATTCTTCTATGTATTTCTATGCACATTCAGCCATATTCGTGCTGTAATTATTGAGTTTTAGCCTACAAAAGGAGTGCTTAGGTGGCGTTAAATGTGACTCGTTAATTCGAGTAAATAATTATGAGGTCTTCATGCCTTGTGAATTGCTGTCAGAGTTGTGAAAGTTTGACAGGAGGTTTTGGTTAATATGAGGTTAATTGACGATGCTGGAATTAAATATGAACAACTATTATAACCAGAGACGTGGTTATGGGCATACATATGATGGGCGCATAAGCACGAGTTGCTACAGCCGGTTGAGACTAACACACGGTGTTGAAATAATTGGGCTGTGAGAAATTTGGCTTTGAAGTTTACAAATGTGGATAAAAGAAATAATCATCAATTGAGATGGTGTTGTCGGATCCTTGTTAAATTTTAGATGACGTGGAATCACCCATGAGTGTGTATAATAATACACTTAGAAATTTAATGTCCTCGGAATAACTCTTGGCACGTTCGAGGACGAACGTTTGTTTAAGTGGGGGAGAATGTGACGACCCGGCTAGTCATCTCGTGAGTTACCGCTCCGTTTTTCCTATTTTCCGTCTCATTATGCTTCGTTGACCATGAAATCCTTAGTTTTCTCGATGCCTATTCTGGGTACAACCAAATGCGGATGGACCCGGGTGATCAGGAAAAAACTTCCTTTATCACTAAACATGACACATACTGTTATAACGTAATGTCGGTTGGATTAAAAAATTCTAGTGCTATTTACCAACATCTACTAAATCAGATGTTCGAGGAACAAATAGGAAAATCAATGGAAGTTTACATTGATGACATGTTAGTTAAATCCCTACGAGCAGAGGACCATTTAAAACATTTGCAGGAAACCTTCCGCATACTGAAGCAGTACAATACGAAGCTGAACCCAAAAAAATATGCATTTGGAGTTGGGTCGGGTAAGTTCCTCAAATTCATGGTATCTAATCGGGAATCGAGATCAACCCCAATAAGATCAAATCCATCGAAGATATCATGGTCGTGGACAACGTAAAGGCCGTGCAAAGGTTAATCGGGCGAATAGCCGCCCCGGGGAGATTTATTTCAAGGTCGTCCGGTAAGAGTCATCGATTCTTCGCACTGTTGAAGAAGAAGAAAAACTTCTCGTGGACCCCGGAATGCCAACAAGCTTTGGAGGAACTCAAGAGGTATTTATCGAGCCCGCCCCTGCTTCACACTCCGAAGGCAGATGAATAACTGTACTTGTACTTGGCAGTCTCGGAGGTAGCGGTAACTAGAGTCCTAGTTTGGGAAGAGCAAGGTAAACAATTTCCAATATACTATGTTAGTAGGACCTTGGGTGAGGCCAAAACTAGGTACCCTCACCTGGAAAACTGGCGCTCGCTTTGTTAAGCACCTCTAGGAAGCTAAAATCATACTTCCAATGTCATCCCATATGTGTCGTAACTACTTACCTATTGAGGAACGTTATGCATAAGCCTAAAATCTCGGGCCGATTGGCCAAATGGGCCATAGAGATAAGTGGCTACGATATTGAGGATCGACCTCGGACAACCATTAAGTCTCAAATTTTGGTAGACTTTGTGGCCGACTTTACGTCGGCCCTAATACCCGAAGTCGAAAGAGAGTTATTGGTTAACTCAGGAACTTCCTCGGGAATCTAGACCCTCTTCACGGACGGCGCCTCAAATGCAAAAGGGTCCGTACTTGGCATCGTTCTAAAGCCACCAACAGGTAATATAATTAGACAATCTATTAAGACAGTGAAATTGACTAACAACGAGGCCGTATATGAGGCCATCATTGTAGGCCTTGAACTAGCCAAAAGATTGGGGGTAGAGGTGATCGAAGCCAAGTGCGACTCCCTCCTTGTGGTAAACCAAGTTAATGGAACATTTGAGGTCATAGAAGAACAAATGCAAAGATACTTGGACAAGTTACAGGTGACATAACATCGGTTCAAAGAATGGACTCTGCAACATGTACCTCAGGATCAAAACAATGAGGCCGATACCCTTGCTTAATTGGGGTCGTCGATCGAGGATGACGAGTTCAACTAGGGAGAAGTTGTACAACTTAGGAGATCAGTGGTGGAAAAAGGCCACACCGAGATCAACTCAACAAGCCTAACTTGGGACTGGAGGAATAAGTACATGGAATATCTCAGAACCAGTATGTTGCCCTCGGATCCAAAACAATCGAGGGCCTTGCGAGCAAAGGTAGCCTAATTTAGCCTGTCTGAAGACGGAACTCTCTTCAGAAGAACATTCGATGGCCCACTTGCAACATGTCTAGGGCCGGGGGATATTGAGTATGTTTTGAGGGAAATCCACGAATGTACCTGTGGAAATCACTTCGGAGCCAAATCGCTGCTCCGAAAAATAGTCAGAGCCGATTACTGCTGGATCGACATGGAAAAAGATGCAAAGGAGTTCGTTCGAAAATGTGATGAATTCCAAAGACATGCTCCGATGATTCATCAATCCGGGAAGCTGCTGCATTCGATTTTTTCGCCGTGGCCGTTCATGAAGTGGGGAATGGACATCGTTGGCCCCCTCCCATGGGCACCTGGTAATGCTCAATTTATATTGTTTATGACTGACTATTTTTCTAAATGGGTGGAAGCCCAGACGTATGAGAAGGTCAGGGAGAAGGAAGTCATCGATTTTATTTGGGACCACATCATATGCCGATTCGGAAGGCCAAGATTGTATGTGATAATGGGAAATAATTCATCGGCAACAAAGTAACCAAATTCATTGAAGACCAAGATCAAAAGGATCCTATCAACACCTTATCACCCTAGTGGGAATGAACAAGCTGAATCTACCAACAAAACCATACTCCAAAACCTCAAAAACAGATTAACCGATGCCAAAGGAAGATGGAAGGAAGTACTACCCGAAGTCCTATGGGCATACGTATGACCTCGAAGTCTAGCACCGGAGCTACCCCGTTCTCTTTGGTTTATGGCGCCGAAGCTTTGATACCGGTCGAGGTCGGAGAACCAAGTATCAAATTCCGATATGCAATAAAGGAATCAAACGACGAGGCTATGAGTATGAGCTTGGAGCTACTAGATGAAAGGCACAAAGCTGCTCTTGTTCGATTGGCCGCACAAAAACAGCGGATCGAAAGGTATTACAATAGAAGGGCCAACCTTCGACACTTCAATACCGGGGACTTGGTACTGAGAAAGGTCACACTGAACACTTGAAACCCGAATGAAGGGAAATTGGGACCGAATTGGGAAGGACCGTACCAAATAATCGAGATCACCGGAAAAGGATCCTACAAACTCGGAACAATGAGCGGCGAGCAACTACCGAACAACTGGAATATAACTCACTTGAAGCAATATTACTGCTAAGGCATGACCCCGTTCTTTCTTTTATTTATTTTTTAAACTAACGCTTGCAGGTAGCCAACAAGGGACGATACGAGATTTTAGGCCTGAAAGCACGCGTTGCTCTCTTTTTCTCTTGAACCGGTTTTGTCCCAAATAGGTTTTACGGTGAAGTTTTTAATGAGGCAACAAGTAAATCGTGCTAACTTAGAATATAAGGCCGGTAACGAACCGGTGACGATGATCACAACAACATTCGAGGCCTCTTTTCGATCAACCCCGAACACTGGGGGGCGTTACCCTCTGATATCAACTTTAGCATGGAAAGGGACTTCAGGATTGAAGGGTCTCGATCGATAGGATTCAATGTAAGGTTCAAACGTGTCAAATGAACCGTGCTCACATAGACTGCTAGAACCCTGACACAAAGCATGTACACATCCATTACTATTATGTACAAGAATAAAGAGAAGTTTCTTCCTTGCAAACGTCTTGTCTTTTAAAACTTTTTCCTTTACATTTCTCAAGGAATTCCCTACTTCCGATCCCCTAAAGGAAACGAGCCCAAGGGCCGCCTTAACTTGAGTTCGAATAATCACTCTCTCACTCGGGGACTGCCGTCCAAAAAATAAACTCGGACGGTCTAAGCTATTAGACCTCGGGGGTATAAGACCTATTAGGCAAACCCCGAACTTTATAGGCTAAGGTAACCCCCACTCGGAGACTTCCATCTTAGGCAAACTCGGATAACTCGGGATAATGATATTAACACGAGAACACCCGAACTATAAAGGCTATGACCACATAAACACGGCTCGGAGACGTCTGAAGCCCGTAACGAAAACAACAAGGCCTTGAAATTTCTTAACCGGTTCTAAAGGCTACCCTCAACAACTATAAACCTAAACTACTTTAGGGAAAAGTTTTCGGTAACACTGAATCCCCACAATGCCTCAAAATGAAATAATGTTAAAGGCAAGGTTTGTTCGAACCTTCGAACACAACCTAACTATTTCATGATAAGGCATTTCGATCTTTGGAATACAAATTTTTTACAAAGGCCGAACGGCCTCAACAAAAAGTTGATACAAAAAACAAAAGGCTAAGGCTGTTCTAGGTTAACAAAACCCGAGAAAACAAAAGCTTACGGCAAATAAAGCTTACATAAAACACACTCTCGGCAAGTCATATTCTATAAAGCATAACTATTTCAGGGATACATACCGGGTCCAATGATGCTTTAGAGATAACGAAATCAAAAGCCAAGCCTATTCAAGATTCTGAACGTGACTACTTAATGCTAAGGCATTTCAATTTTTGCAAAAGACAAAAAAAAATCAAAGGAAACAACTCGAGAAGTACCAAAAAGAAATAGAAAAGTTGTATTTACGAAGTATTACAAAGACCGAGCAGCCTTGACACATAGTATTAAGTACAAAAAGGAATAAAATTGAACATAAGCGACCTAATCTTGGCATGAGCCGCCTCGTCATCAGGATTTCCGGGGTCTTCTCCATCCTCGGACCCGACTGAGCCCCCCGGAATCATACTCCTTAGGATAGGCCAATTTCCTGGCCTCGGCTTCAAACACCTTGGCATCCTCAATCTCCGCAGATAAGTCAAAACCTCGAGCTTTGAACTTCCTCGAGGGCCTGCCTATGGGATTGCCACTTCATATGCTCGACTATATTTTTTGATTGGTCTTGAGCAGCTTCGGTATCAGCCTTTTACTGGACCACCATTTCATCAGCTTCGGCTTTGACCACGGCGACTTCCGACTTGGCCGTTTAAGCTCCTTGGCCAGATTATCTCGATCTAAGACGTCCAAACCTAGCCAAGATTGAAGCTCCTCGACCCTTTTGGTCTGGATCTCAGCCCTTTCCTTTGCCGTTCTTAGCTGGATTTTCGCCGGAGTTAGTCGTGCTCGAACAACCTCTTTTTTCCGAGGCTAGACGATCCATCTTGCCTCTCCATTCATCAATCTCAGCTTTGACTACATCCATCTCAATATGAAGCTGATCAATCCGATCGAGTTTTTGCTAGACCTGCGAATTTCGCAGTCACCGAATCAAATTCATAATCACTTCGAAAATGTTTACTTGCTCAACCAAGTGAGCGTGATCCTTCCGAGCAACCTCCAGCTCGGTACGAAGGCTCTTTGCCTGCCCTTCGAGATGCTTATTAAGAAGTTTAAAGGCGTCTCTTTTCTCAGTAAGCTCTCGAACTTCGGCTTCAAGTTGTTTCAAGCCATCCCGGTGCCTCAAAAAAGCCTCGTGATGAAGCACCGAAGCCTACAAACAAGAAAAGAAATGCTAAGTCATCTACAAAAGAAAAAAAAAAATTTAAGTGTAAGTAAAATTCACTCAAAGCATGAAGTTACCCCATAACACCTGTTGCGCTTTGTTTCAAAGGCAGGGTGCATTCACCTTGCTTGATCATCTTCAGTTACCAGGCACCAAAGATAGTTGGCCACCCCTACGGAGGGAGAAAGAATCCGAGCGTCCTCCGGAAGGGAAAAAATAATGCTACGTTTATGATCGGGATACACACTCGGAGCAGGATGTTTACTGACCAATCTTGGGTTCAAAGAGGGCCTGCTTGCTTCTGGGGATTGGCTTTTCCTTGGTATATCTAAGTCTCACAAACCGGTAGCGTCTTCCGTGGCCGTCGAGTCCACTCCATCGAAGATACCGTGAAAAAGGTCACGCGTTCCATGAGTCCCTTCGGTGGGAATTCTTTAGCAGCTTGCGCCTCGTTAAACATTAATTCTGTGAATGAGGGCAACTCGGGAATCTCTATTACGCCAAGTGCCTCCTTCGAGGCGTTGCACCCAGCTCATGAGGATCCGACCTCGACCTCCTTGGTTTCTCTAACTTGATGAGGGACAGCCTCACCCTCCTCCATCTCGGAAGCTCCTTGACCTTCGGGTTGAGGTGGCACGCTATCCATCAGGTTAAAGGCCCCTCCTTTCCCATCGGACTCATCTATTAATCGGTAAAGTGAATCCGGAGGCGGTGCTCGAGCACTGGTGCTTTTTTTGTGTTTTCGCACCAATCGCCTCTTCGGTTTATCCTTCTCAGGGCCTAGAGAACTCGGAGTCTTTTTTCTTTTCTTCTCATTATCCTGCTTCGGCAGGAGGCCTTCATTATCACCGGATGGAGGCCTCATTTCAACATCTTTTGGTAAACCTGCAAAAGGAAAGTGAAACAAGTTAGAAATCAATGGAGTAGAAGTAAAGTCAAATATAACTTAAAGAGAAAATCTCACCATGAGAACGGGCCTCCCATCGGCCCTTCGAAAGCTCACGCCACGCGTGCTCGGAATATGGTTTTTGAGACACTTCCCTCAACCCACTCCTTGAGTCGAGGAACTGCATCCGACATCCGAGCAACAACTGCATCACAAAGAATCCATAAGAAGAAGGGGAAAAGAGAAATGATAAACAAATTCTTAAAGGCAAGGTTACACTTACGTTGCATGTTCCATTTCTCAGGAAATGGCATGTCCTCGGCCAGGATTAAGTCCGAGGTCTTCACTCGAACAAATTGGCCCAACTAGCCTCGGTCCGATCCTCGTCGATGCTCGAGAATAGGGCCTTACTGGCCCGATGGGGAAGTTTTATTAGCCCCCTCGATAGAGTCGGGAACTGTACAACCGCATGAGGTGGTCGATGGTGAAGGGGCACCCTCGATCTTGTTTACAAAAAAGCTGAGGAGGACGACTATCCTCCAGAAGGAGGGACGAATTTGGCCTAAGGTCACCTCGTACCTCTTATAAAAGGCGATGATGACCGGGTCCAAAGGGCCCAACGTGAAGGGATAGTGTAAACACTTAAAAAACCCTCCACGTGGGTGGTCATTGCTTCCTCTGGTGTAGGAACCACTACATGCTTACCGACCCAGTTGTAGTCCTCCTTGACCTTATCGAGAACACTGTTGGTGACCAAACATATGTATCTCGAGATCGGTTCGCACCAGTACGGTACCTAGGAGGTTTTCTCAATCTTGAAATTGGCTCTGGTTGGACACCCCGTAGAGACAGACATCTTTAGATGGGGTTTTAATGTCGGTTCCTCAGTAACAATAGGCAAAACGTTCTCAGCCGGTTTCGAGGAAGAGGGAGTTTCTTTTTGAGGAACGGATTTTGAAGTCTTTGTCATTGCTTCTAAATATAGGAGAAAAGAATGTGCTGATAAAAGAGGAGGTGTAATTAGGAGATAACTTATGAAAGCTTTCAGAAAATCAGAAGGGAAGAAGTTTGAAGATGAGAGTGATGAAGTTTTCTTAAAACACAAGTGCAAATGTTTGAATGTAAAAGTTCTAATGAATGGATGAAAAGGGTATTTCTAGTTTTCTCAAACGGCGGTTCGCATCCTGAAGCGGCAGACCGTTAACTGACACACATTTAATGCCTCGAAAACTGGACCGACGGGACGTTTCAACTATTCTTATCACTTAAATCATGAATTTGTCGTCATTTATCAGCGTGAGAATCTGAGGCTCATACCGTTTCTCATCATTTACTCTCCGAAAAATGAGGGGACTATTTGTATGCAATAGAAACCGAGCTCGCCTATTGCATGACGGACCGGGAATAAAACAAAATAGATTGAAGATCGATCCTAGATTCCATCGAACCTAAGCACGAGGTTGGAACATGCGTCTTCAAGATTATCGAGTCCGTAACCCCGGAACTAACCCCGATTTCAAATTAGCTCGAGAAAACATTATCAAATCAAAATAACAGAAGGCCGAAATATCCGTGACCAGTCGAATATCACGGCTGGAATCTTGGCACGTATCAATGAAACCGATTAATTAGCAAATCATGAGATTTTTTACCTTATACAGAATTGTACCAAAAGTAGGACTCCTCTACTATATAAAGGGGGGGGGGGGTATGATTTTTTATAAAGCACATGGTAACTGACATTCAAAAGTAATATACAGTTATTTCTAGTTATTATTATCTTATCACACTGTTCTGGCACCGAGTGCAACATTTTTTGGCTCAAGGGCGATCAACCTTTAAGGCCAAAACTGCTTAACTTGTGTGGTTTGCATTTACCTTTTATAATTAATTTCAATTTTATTCTTATTTCTTATTTTGTATCAAATTAAATCACGTATTCTTAAAACCGCATATAAATTCAATTGTTATCTGATTTTAAGGGTAAACAAATATCATGTGTATTATGTATAAAGAAATTAGCTTGGTACAAACGACCCTCCCAAAGGAAGCATTATACTTTGTGGAATCGAGAATATCAATAAGAATACTCTATCCTCTGTTTCTATTTTATGCTATTTGCCATTTCTGTCACGACCCCAATTTCCCTCCATAGGATATTGTGATGGAACCTAGTCTCTACCGCTAGGTAAGCCTAATAAATAATAATAATTTGACAGAAATTATTATCAAAATACTAAAACAAAGTTGAATAACTGATATAATTACAAAACATAATCTCAACAATATGCTCCCCAAAATCGGTGGAACTGAGTCATAAGCTGTATAAAGTAACAGTAGGATAACTACTACATCATTGTATGAAAGAACTACAACAGTAAACAGAATAAAAGGGACGGTGACTCTGAGGCCTGCAGACGTGGAGCAGATATATCTTGAAGTCTCCCAAGCCGCAACTCAATCAACTCTAGCGTCCGACAAGGGAAGACATACCTGGATCTGCACAAAATATGCATAAGTGTAGTATGAGTACACCACAATGGTACCTAGTAAGTATCAAGACTAACCTCAATAGAGTAGTGAGGAGGCCGGGTCAAGATGCCTACTAGGATATAAATAAGTAGTATGAAAATGTAATATGGGTATATAATGGAAAGTGGAGAATAACTGATACGAAACAAGATAGTAACATAAACTAATACCGGAAATTAAACATGGAGATAGCATAAAAGAAGTAACTAAAGAGAACTACTATGATCATATATAGACAACAACTGCTAGAACAATAAAGAGTGAAACAACAAGAAATGTTCCCACCTAAACTCTTTTCAACATGAAATAAACAGCACGAATCCCAATGAGGTACTGCCTCGTGTATAATAAAATCACAATCGAGGTGCGGCCTCGTATAATGAAGAATCTCAACCAAGGTACCGCCTCGTATTCACATTTCTCAATTTCAATCACAATCTTTCCTTATACCGCCACGTGAGCCATACATTTGAAATATGTTTTGAAAACAGTTTTCCCGAAATAGCTACAACAACTTTAGCCCACCTTATGATGCCACGTGGTTTCATGTAATTCCCCTACAAGAAACATGTACATAAGTCCCACCTTATACCGCCACATGCATATCAACCCCAAGCCTTATACCGCCGCATGCACATGAATATCATATTACAATAATCACTCGCACCACATGTGCCCATACATCACAATTTTCCAACAACTCACAATATTATTGTTTCCACAACAATAGCCTACGGTTCCACCACAACGAGTACAATATTATCAACAACAACAATGAATGTGAAATGCTCAAAACGGAGATGTTTCAACAAGAACAATTTCGCCTCAATGTGATGATTACTTTCACAACTGCAACAACAACAACTCAACAAAGAGACAATGCATAACCACGATGTTAAATAAGAATAACTGACAATGGAAGAGATAATGCGTAGCAATGACTTCAAATAATGGAATCAACAATGAAAGAGGTAACATGAACAATAACTTCAAATTATGGTAATCAACAACAGAAGAGGTAACATGAACAATAACTTCAATTAATGATAATCAATAATGAAAGACATAGCATGTAACATTAAGAGAGGCAACAAGTTCAACTAAAGCATGAGAGCAATTTATCAATTAGGCGGTCATACAAGTGTTAACGAAATCATTTAAGGTATGTAAGGTTAGACTAATTCAATTAAGAATAGATTGACTAGGAGAATTTAGAACATGGTATGGCATTTCAATTAAAGCATGGAAATATTCTAAGTAGCCATAACCAGTCAAATACCACGTACAATCCGTGTACCTAGTCATCACCTTGCGTACACGGATTTCACTTAGCAGAATTGAATCAAACAATACCAATCCTAAGGGGTAATTTCCCCGACACAAAGTTAGACTAGTCACTAACCTCAACTAGGCCAAATCAACACTCAAAAATAGGTTTTCCCTTAAAATCCGCCACCACACGACTCAAATCTAACCAAAATCGACTTAATATCATCAAAAAATGCTAGGGAATTCAATTGCAATAGATAAAACTAAGATCTTTATGCTTTTCTCAAAAAGTCAAAAAAAAGTCAATCCGGGGCTCGCCCAGTCAAAATCCGGGTCCAATGGTAGATTCCGTCTACCGATGACCCCACGAGTTCATATATGTGATTAGTTTCAAAAAATTCGAGTCCAAATCAACTCTCAAGCAATTTCTTATTTTTCAAAAACTTGACAAAGTTTCAAAACTTTTCACTTTGATTCACATGATTTTGATGTTAAAATCTAAGATATGTTGATGGAATATAATTAGAAAAGGATTAGAATCACTTACCCAAAGTTTGTAGGTGAAAATCTCCCAAATCGCCTCCTACCGAGTCTAGGGTTCAAAAAATGAAAGAATGAGCTCAAAATTCCTTACTCCGAACCCTTTAACCAGCTGCAGATGTCACATTTGCGACACAGGGTTCGTATTTGCAAACCCTCACAGTTGCGGACCAGGGCTCGCATTTGCAAACCCTGACAACCTCATGAAACCTCGTAATTGCGAGAAAGGCTTCGCAATTGTGAACTGGCCTTCAACGCAAAAGCGAATAATTGTTCGCAATTGCGACCAAGAAAAAAAATCCTACTGCTTTCGCAAATGCGAAGGGAAAGTCGCATTTGCGACAACTGCCCCTCTTTTGTCACCATCGCAGATGCGACCCTAGTGTTCGCATTTGCAACAGTAGAGCACCAGATACCAGATTTTGCAAATTTTCAGTCCAAACCACTCCGGAGCATGTCTGAATCTCATCCGAGCCCTTGGGGCTCCAAACCAAACATCCACACAAGTCTAAAAACATCATACGAACTCGCTTACGCGATCAAAACACAAAATAACATCTAAAACTACTAATTGACACTACAATGCATGAATTTCAAAGTAAAGTTCAAGAATTTCTAAAATTACAACTAAACGTCCGAATCCTATCAAATCAACTCCAAACGACGCCAAATTTTGTAGACAAGTTCTAAATATCGTAACAGACCTATTCCAAATCCCAAAATCAAATTCCGAGCATAATATCTGAAAGTCAACCTACAGTCAAGCTTTTCAATTTCAAATTGCCAAATTTTGGCAAATTAACATAAATCAACTTACGGACTTCCAAAATTAATTTCGGGCATAGGCCCAAGTCTGAAATCATGATACGAAGCGATTCGAGCCATAAAATACAATTCCGGGGTTGTTTTCACAAAAGTAAAAGTTTGGTCAATATTTTCTAATTTAAACCTCTAAGTCAAGAATCAATGGTCTAAATTAACCCGAAAGCTCCCCGGAATGAAACTAACCGGCCAAGCATGTCATAAAATCATAAATACACATGTGTGAAGCATAAAAAGGGGTAACAGGATGCAATTAAACAAGGCGACTGATCGGGTTGTTACAATTTCAATATTGTTCGTCTTTAATTAACGTGCATCACTATAGGCCTCGCACCAAATCGTAGGGAAAATCTTTGTGTCTACAGTTTGGTGCACATCGTACGGCCATAGCGGTGCCTTTTTATATTACTTGCTAATCCATTACTTTTTCGTATTTGATTTCTTAGCATTCAAATGGAGGATGCTCGACATCCACCACAATTCTCCTCATCCCCTGAGCAAGTTGACGTTGATGTGAACGTCTTAGAGGAACAAATATAGGACGTTCAAAACTCTCTCAAGACCTACGCTGAAGAAACAGAGAAGCGAAATTGTGCTCATGCAAAGTTGATAGAATAAATAAAAGCAAAGTTTGATACTCTTAGGCAACAGAACTCTAAGCTACAAGAGACCACCAAACCTTAGCCGGCTCAAACCCAACCGTCCAGAATTATGTGGTGACATATGTTAACCATAATTTTGTTACTCAAACCCCGACATGATACATGGCACGCTCAAAGCCGGTACAAACCCCGATGATGGTATCACCGATGGTTCGGCTCCGGGGCTGATCCTAATGGATATTGATAGTATCCTACATAAAATCCTTGGCAGGTTATAAGAATTTGAAGCACACAAGGGATGATTACCAGGCATCCCTCTCCAAAAAGGAGAACACTTGTAGATAGTTATGCAAAAGGTCCATTCAAAGTGCCGACTACCACAGAGTTACCAATGAAATAATACGATTGAACGACCGATCTGGGAGATCACATGGCCAAATAGCGACAACATATGATCACTATAGTCGTCCTTTTCTGAATTGTTGGACAGTATTCTCATCCGGACTACCAACAACAAAAAGAGAGGCCCTCGACTAGCACCTTGGACATCCCCACTTACAACGATGAACATGGAATAGAGGCCTATAAATTTGGCTATAGGGATGAGCCCCTACAAGACACTAACAGTAAATTGGTGGCTCTATTTCGAGGACATCATTGCCCAAGCTAAAGAAGCAAGAAGGCTCCAAGAATACCCTAGATTTAAAGAATGTTGAAACTGGACTTAGGAAAGACCTAGTTATCCTAAAGGGACCATCGTACATGGGTAAGAACATTCCTTATCCAAGTCAATCCCAGGGACACCCACGGGAGTCGAGGGTGCCCAGGATTGAGGAATACAATTTTAATGCTGACATGTGTGAATTAGCCACCACCTTTGGGTGCATAGGGAACCTTGTTAAGTGGCCCGCAAAGTCAAAAATTCCTGTAGATACCATGATACCAACAAATATTACTTGTTCCACAAGGAATAAGACCAGAATACACTTGATTTCCACACCTTATATTTAGAAGTAGCGGTGCTCGTCAGCCACGATCATCTTACCAAAGTAAGGCCTAGTGCCTACGTCACCGAGCCGTGGTGCCTTGTGCACTACAGGCATAGAAGCAGAGCCTAGAATCCAGGTCACTAAACCCTGGTTCTTAGTGCACTGTGGTCTGAAAAAGGAGAAGCAAAATTCCTTCATCGCCAGAGACACCAACCTGGGTGCCCAGGGAGCCTGAGCTCGAGCCCGAAACTCTCTCCTAATACAAAAAGGAAAATGTATCTTTAGTCCTACATGTCCCTAACTAGTATAAAAGGTTACCAAACCTAATTTTTTGTAGGGAGAATGACATATTGGAGGCAAAATAGACCGCATGGAGACACTTTGGATCAAGGATCATCAAGTTCTTCTTTCTTTCACCTTTTATTAGTAACTTTAACATTCAAAACAATTGTGTAATCATTATTATGACTATGTGTAGCTAAGTTCCATAATTTTAGGATATGCTTGGAAAAGTCATTCTTATATTAGAGAAGAGTTAAAGAGAATGTGATATTATTCTTAGGGTTGAGGGGCGGATTTGTGGGTAGGATAGGAATATACTTAGTCACCATACTTAATTACATACCATGATCATAATACATTCTTGGTAAATTAATTTCATAGGAATATATGCGCTTATCTATCTTGTGTAGGCGAGTAGTTATTCAAGAAAATACTACAAGTAAATATAATTTGATTAATCAGCAACCATAGGCAACTCAAATTAAGGCAAAATTACTAGAACTCAATAGGATTGATGAACTAGCCACAACCCTGGATTATTTATATCTACTAAATTAAACTCATCACAACTACTCTCTATTATCATTGTTTTGTTTGCTTATTGAATTTATGTAATAGTAGTTTAGTAACAAAACGTCAAGTTTAGTAACTCGATTAGATAACGAATTTTAGTTGAATTAGTTGGTAGTTAATGAGAAGTCTCTGTGGGTTCGATAGCCTCTCTCATTACTTTATTACTTGTTTTGACTACGTATATTTGTATGTGCATTTAGGAGTACCAAGTTAATGGTGCCATTGTCGGGGACTTCGAAGTTAACTACATTACTAGATTTAGATTTTACTATGTATTTAGTTGAGTCTAATTTTTCTTTTGCTTGCATATCTACTTCTCAGGTACTTTACTTGAGTGCGACGGGCTAGAAGCCAGGACAAACTTGAAGGATTTGGCTTTTGTGATTTTGGCAAAGATTAGACCTTTATTGATTGGGGATATTTCCTTTAGCATTGTTTGACTTTCTTAGAGAATATGCATTGTTTGACTCAGAACCTAAGAGAATATTTCATGGAAGGTCGAGGGTGGCACGAGAAACTCAGAACCTAAGAGAATATTTATTTTAGCATTGGATTCTATTATTGTTGTTTAGTGTTGGCTTGTCTAGCAAGCATATTAGGCACTGTCCTTTAGTGAGATTTTGGGTCGTGATATTCTTGGGACACACATGTTTCTACAGACACTTTATAAAAGCTTTCTCTGAAATTGTCACTCCTTTGTGCAGATGTAACGATCCGACCAGTTATTTTGGCTACGAGCTTTCTTTCTATGTTTCGTGACTTTTCATAGCTCTATTTGATGATTTATGACTTGCGTGCATGATCTGTATCAATTTTCGAAAATGTAAATGAGAATTTTTGAAGAAAATATGATTTTGAGTTTATTTTTTGCTAAATGACCTTAGATCGATATTTTGATAATTTTGGTAGGTTCGTATAATAATTTTAGACTTGTATGTATGTTTGATTGGGGTCCCTAGTGACCCGAGGCTGTTTCAGCGCTTTATGTGAAAAAATTTGGAAATTTGAGTTTTAAACTTGAAAATCTTGAGTTTTTGATAGATGATTCATGATATTTGATATTATTTTGATGATTGGAATTAGTGAGAAAGTTTGTAAGATGTTAGTACACTCATGTGGATGTTCATATTGGAGCCCGAGGATCTCGGGTGAGTTTCTGATAGGTTACAGACCATTTTGGCATAGCTGTGTAACTGCTGGTATTTCAAACCTATTGATCTCGTATTTGTGAGGTTCTGCTCGCAAATGCGAGTACCTCTTTTGCGAGGGGTGGTTCGCAATTGCGAAGTTGGGATGGGGCTAGGCACATTGAAATTTCCAAGTATGTACCATAATTGCGGACAAGGGGCGTCCACTTTTGTGATAGGTTGGTCACATTTGTGAGACAATGGGCGTGGGGGAAAGCTTCACATTTCCGAAGTCATGTCCACATTTGTGGACTGCCCATGTTCGCCTTTGCTATGGAAACATCGCTTTTGCGATAGTGGAGGCTCAGAAACTGGTTCACAATTACGACCAGCTGTTCGCTTTTGCGAGCATCGAGTTCGCAATTGCGACATTTGCAGCTTGGTAAAATGGTTGGATTTCGGGACTTATCTCATTTTTTATCATTTTTCAACCCTAGACTCCATAGAGGCATTTTTTGAAGAGCCATTTCTTTCCAAATTCAGTGGTAAGTAACTTTAATTTATTTTCAATCAATTTCCATTACTTTTTCATGCATTTCTTCATCAAATCTATGAATTTCAAAGTAGAAATTAGGGGGTTTTGAGTACAATTTAGGAATTTTGTAAAATTGATATTTAGTCCTCAAATTGAGGTCGGATTTCAAAACAAATCACATATCCAGGCTCGGGGGTGAATGGGTAATAAGGATTTGGTCTTAATTCTGGATTTTCGACTTGTGGGACCAAGTTGACTTTTGGGATTTTGGCGAAGATTAAACCTTTATTAATTAGGGATGTTCCCTTTAGCATTGTTTGACTACCTTAAAGATTTAGCATTATTTGACTCAGAACCTAAGAGAATATTTCATGGAAGGTTGAGGGAGGCACGAGAACTAATAACATTTAATCACTCGATCAACAACCTGTTGAAATCGCAGATGCACAACCATTGGTGGTGCAAGAGGTGGCTATGCCGAGAATTTCCAATATTACCTCTTTTATCTTTATGCCCAGGATCACTGGCACTTTGATCTTAAATAGACCATAATCCATATGCTACACGCAAACAGTCAATTTATGGGGTTGCCACATGAGGATCCCCAATAATACATTCTCGACTTCTTGGAGATTAGTGACACTTACATCACGAATGGAGTCACACCAGGATATGTATGACGCACATTGTTCCCTTTGTCTTTGTTGGGTGAGGCTAAGCGGTGGTTGAAGGTTGAATTAGCAAAATCCATTAGATCATGGAATGATTTGGCTTGTAAGTTCTTGACAAGATTTTTTCCGTCTGATAAAACTACAAAGATTCCAAGTAAAATAGTCTCCTTTAAGCATAAATAGGGTGAGTGACTTTATTCATCTTGGGAAAGGTTCAAGGGATTAATTTTGGATAGTCTGCCCGATAATTAGACTAATGAAGTGCTATCTCACACTTTCATCAAGGGTCTTCATGTAACGACCCAGCCAGTCGTTTTGAGTGTATTAGCCCCGAACCCTATTTACTGCTCCCTCTATTTCAATTTGTGGTTACTGACTTTCTGGGAGGGTTGGTTTTGGTTTCGGAGTGAAATGGGACACATAGTCCCTAAATTGGAAGTTTCAGTTCTAGGAATTGACTATAGTTTGAATTGTGTGAAGATAGCTCGAAATGGAGTTTCGATGGTTTCAATAGCTCCATATGGTGATTTTGGTTTTAGAAGCGTGACCGGATGTTGATTTGGAGGTCTGTAGGTCACTTCGGCGTTAATTGGTGAAAGTTGGAAAGTTGGGTGATTTTTGAAAAGTTTGATCGGGAGTGAACTTTTTGATATCGGGGTCGGATTTTGATTTCGAAAGTTGGAGTAGGTCCCTAATGTCAATTATGACTTGTGTGCAAAATTTGAGGTCAATCGGACTTGATTTGGTAGGTTTCGACATTAGATGTAGAAGTTTCAAGTTCTAAAGTTCATTAGGCTTGAATCGATGCGCAATTCGTGTTTTTAGCATTGTTTGATGTGATTTGAAGGATCTACTAAGTTCATATGATGTTTTAAGACTTGTTAGTATATTTAAACGGGGTCCCGGGTGGCCCCGGGTGTGATTCAGATCGAATCCGGAACAATTTGGACTTGTTGATTTCTGCTGAAGCTGGGTTGTTCTGGTGTCATCGCACCTGTGGAGGGTGTGGCCGCAAGTGCGGGCTCGCAAAAGTGAGCTGGTGATCGCAGAAACGAGGTGCTTTGGGCCAAGGCAGGGATCACAGATGCAAGGTTATTTTCGCATATGTGAGATCGCAGGTGCGAGGTATTGTTCGCAGATGCGGATATGGCCAGGAAGGCCTGGTGATTGCAGAAATAGACTAAGTCCGCAGGAGCGCATGCGCAGAAGCGCTCCTATGCCTGCAAGAGTGGAAGCGCAGATGCACATTTAGTCTGCAAAAGTGGAGAGTGCGGGACCTTAGTGTGGACCGCACCTGTGATGGATATTCTGCTGGTGCGGAGCCGCAGATGCGGCTAAGGCTTCGCAGAAACGGTTTAGCTGGGCAGAATAGGCCTAAGCTCGAGGGTTTGATTTCATTATCCATATTTGGACCTAGAGAGCTCGGATTGAGGTGGAATTTTGAGGGATTTTCAGAGGAAACATTTGGGTATGGATCCTTGACTCGTTTTTGATTAATTTCCACTGGTCGATCTTTAATTTCTTCACTTAATTAAGGATTTGGGTTGAGAAATTGCGGAAAAAAGGTGGAAAAATCCTTAGGCCGATTTTTGAGGTTTTGATCGAGATTTTTGTATCGGATTTGAGTAATTTTGGTATGGGTGAACTCGATATCAAATGGGTGTCCGGATTTTATAATTTTGGCCGGGTTCCGAGACGTGGGCCCGGGTTGACTTTTTGGGGCGATTTTTTAATTCTTTGCTAAAGTTGTAGTTTCATTATTTAAATTAGTTTCTTATAGTTATATTTATAGTATGTAATTGTTTTGGCTAGATTCGAGCCGATCAGAGTTGGAAAATCAAGGCAAAGGTCTTCTTATTGATTGATTGAGCGAGGTTTAAGGTAAGTGATTTGTCTAACCTTATGTGGGGGAAATTTCCCTTAGGATTTGGTACTGTTATGGTAATTACAATACGTTAAGGCCGTGTACGTGAGGTGACGAGTGCGTGCTCGGGCTATTCCGATTTTTTCTAAATAGTTCCTTTTTATTCCCTTAGTTGAGTTACTCTAGTACGTGTAGTCATCATGTTTAGCCTAACGTCACATGTCTATGTGTCTTATCTCTTACTTGCAATTGGTGCAACATGCCTGGTTGAATTACCTGCTTTCTTCTCTAACTGTAGGATTCCTTGCTGTAATTTCATTGTTCCCATTTGTAATGTGTTGTTTTCGTGATTTTTGTTGGGATAACTGTTTGTTTGTGGCACGAGGTTTCTGCCGTGCGGAGTGTTATTGAAGCACGAGGTTTCTGCCATGCGGAGTGTTATTGTAGCATAAGGTTTCTACCGCGCAGTGTTTTATTATGGCACGAGGTTTCTGCTGTGCGGTTATCATTGTTTGCACGAGGTTTCTACCGTGCCGTTGTGAGATATTTACTTTTGGGACTACGAGGCAGTACCTCGGGAGTGCCCTTGTTGTTTACCTCTATTTTGCTGTATTGTTGTGTTGTTATTTCATAACTTGTAAGATTCTTGTTTCCTTATGTGTAGTAGTTGTCTTCTTGAATTCCGTGTTGTTATTTTCTGTGAATTTCTATTGTTACACTTCTCTGTCATTCATCACATTATTATATCTTCCCCCTTGTTTTTCCTATTATTTCCAGTAGGGCCCCGACTTGAGCTCGTCACTACTCTACCAAGGTTAGGCTTGGTACTTACTGGGTACCATTTTGGTGTACTCATACTATGCTTCTGCACATCTTTTTTTGCAGATCCAGGTACTTCCTACCAGGCCAGATATCAGTGAGTTAGCCATGCATGGAGACTTCAAGGTATATCTACCAGCGTCCGCAGACCTCGGAGTCCCCCTCTACCTTTATTATGTTATTTTCGTTATTCTCATTAGACTCCGTTGTATAGAGATATTTAGCATTTCTCTTTAGAGCTTGTGGCTTATTACTTCCAGGTTTTCGGAGTTGTAACTATTTTGAATCGTAGTTTTTATTTATTTCAGATGTTGAGGTTTGAGTTTCAGCTTCAGTTATTCCTCATAATTGTTAGGCTTACCTAGTCTTAGAGACTAGGTGCCGTCACGACATCCTACAAGGGGAAATTCGGGTCGTGACACTTCATCTGGAGACAAAGATAATGGTATGTGCTGCAGTATATGGTCAAGTTTTGCAAAAGAGTTTTTGGTGAGATCTACGCACTCCTGACTAAGTTCTCTAAGAGTAATCCACACTGGTTGGGAGAAGCAGGTCGACTCACAATTCATAAGGGTGCATGGGTACTTTAGTTGGATGTTGTACCAGCAATGTCAACACATGTGGCTTCTTTGGCAAATCAGATTAATAAAATGGCTATGATTTTGAAAAAACAGTAGTTACCTCCAGTACCGTAGGTTCAAATGGCTCAACAAGTGGAATCGTTCTGTGAAGTATGTGGAGAAGGCCACATAAGTGATTTATGCTCGTCAAATCCAGAATCAGTATATTTCGTGGGTAATGCTACTAGAGGCCAAGTGAACCTATATGTGAACACCTATAATCCTAATTGGAGGTATCACCCAAATTTCTCATAGGGTAGAAATTGGGGGACTCTGAACCAGTTTAAACCACATGCTCAATAATAGTAGTTTTGAGTTTTGACACCATAGGTAGATAAGTCGATGAATCCGACGGATGTTATTGAGGAGATGCTTAAGAAGATCAAGGCTGGCAATCAAAATTAGGCTACTGTTATTCCCAATTTAGAGAGACAAATGGGGCAAGTTGCTAGTGCCCAAAACACCCGACCAATTGGGACACTTCCTAGTGACACCAAGCCTAATCCTAAGGCTCCTGTTAATGCCGTGACATTTAGAAATAGGAAAGAGTTAATGGAAGTTCCATCCAAGAAGAGAAAGCAAGTGAACTTTGATGAGGAACATGCTAATGTGGAAGTTGAAATAAGGACTACAAGTGAACCAGAGAAGTCAGAGAAAGAGGCTGTAGCTAAGCACCACCATCTATATTGGCCGAGTTGTCGTTACCTTTTCCTTGGAAATTGTTGAAGTTGAAAGATAATGTTGCACATAAGGAGTTATTATATACTTTGAAACATGTGAAAATTAACATTTCATTGGTGAATATCTTGCAATAAGTGCCGAAAAATGCAAAATATATCAAGGAGATTGTAGCAAATAAGCTTAGGTTGGTTGAGTTCGAAACTTTTGCACTTATAGAAGAATGTAGCTCGAGAATTCAATGCAAGCTACCTCTTCAGTTGAAAAATACATGGAGCTTCACTATCTAGGTTTTTATTGGTAAACATGCAGTTTGAGAGCTTTATGTGATCTTGGGGCAAGGATCAACTCGATGCCTTTGTCCGTGTTCCCATAGCTAGGTTTGGGATATCCTCAACCCACTATAGTGATGCTGCAATTGGATGATAGATCTCTAGCCAGTTCAAAAGGTGTAATTGAAGATGTACTAGTCCAAGTGGGGTCGTTCATATTCCATCCGACAATAATGAACGTGATAAGGAAGCCCCAATGATTTGGGACGACCATTTTTGGCCATAGGCGAGCAACCACTGATGTTTGTGAAGGGTATATGACTATGAAAGTGGGCGATAGAGTAGAAGTTTTCAATGTGTATAGAGAACTCAAGTTTTAGCCCATTATGAAGATATGGCCAAGATTTTAGTCGTGGAGAGTATTGTTACCAGTGTGGTGCCATACATGACTCGAGAAGATCCCATAGAAAAAGCTTTGTAGGATAATGGAAAGGAGAGCAAAAATGAGCTAAAGGAAGAAATAGAGCAAGTTCTTACTATGACATGGCAGTATGTGCATGGGCTGGGGAGGTTTGAATAAATTAACAAATCATTGGCACTGACACCACCCAAGCCCTCTATAGAAGAAACTCCAAACGTAGAGCTTAAGCCTTTACTGTCACATTGCGCTATGCTTACTTGGAAAATTTGAAAATTTTACCGATTATTTATCTCATTTGATCTATCTTAGTTGCAGGAAGACAAGTTGTTACAAGTACCTAGAGAGCATAAGAGAGATATTGGGTGGACCATTGCGGATATTAAGGGAATCAGTCGATCGTTATGTACGCATAAAAATTTTGTGGAAGATGGGCACTCACAAAGTGTTGAACAACGAATAAGTTTAAATCATATCATGAATGAAGGAGTGAAGTAAGCAATTTTCAAGTGGCTCGATGCTAGAAGTATTTTTCCTATTACGGATAATAATAGGGTGATTCTGATTCAGTTTGTGCCTAAAAGGGGTGGAATAACTGTTGTGGCAAACTAGCATAATTGTTTAGTACCCACTTGAACTATGACGGGCTAGAGGGTGTGCATCGACTATTGAAAGCTCAACAAGGCTACAAATGAAGATCAATTTCTCCTCCCCTTCATTGATCATATGTTGGACATGTTAGCAGGGCACAAGTACTATTGTTTCCTTGATGGCTACTCGAGTTATAATCAAATCATCATAGCTCCAAAAGATCAAAAGAAGACCCTTATGGTACTTTGAGCAGATGCCATTTGGATTTTGCAATGCACCAGCCACTTTTTAAAGGTGCATAATGGCCATTTTTACCGATATGGTAGAAAAATTTGTTGAAGTCTTCATGGATGAATTTTTTTGGTTTTTTGGATCGTCTTATGATGACTGGTTGAGAAACTTGGTAATCGTACTAGCTAGGTGTGAAGAAATGAACTTAGTGCTAATTTGAAAAAATGCCGCTGCATGGTGCAAGAGGGCATTGTATTATGCCATAGGGTTTCAAACCATCGGATTGAAGTGGATAAGGTAAAGGTTGAGGCAGTTGACAGACTGCCACCATCTATTTCTATGAAGGGTGTCCATAACTTCTTTATAACGACCCCCGACCAGTTATTTTATATATTTGAGTCTTATTCCCTATTTGATGCTTCCATTATATTTGTTTGATGTTTTATAACTTGCAGGGATGGTTAGTTTGGTTTCAAGAAGGTTTGAGAGTGATTTGGAATACTTAGTCTCATTATGAAAGCTTAAGTTGCTAGAGTTGACCAAGGTTTGACTTTTGAGTATACGACCTCGGGTTGGTGATTTGATGGTTCCAATAGGTTTGTATGGTGATTTTGGACTTGAGAGTATGTTCATATTTTGATTTGGAGGTTCCTCGAAGGTTTTGACTGTATTTGCCGAAAGTTGGCAATTTGAATGATTGAAAAGTTTATAGGTTGGACCAGAAGTTGACTTTAGTGTTATCAGGTTCCGATTGGTGTTCCATGACCTTGGATAATTTAATTTACTTTATTGAAATTTTGTGTGAATTTTTGTTGAAATTTGGAATGTTTAGTCACGACTCGGACGTGTTTGGCAAAGTTGGAAAGTTTGGAAGTTAAGAGATGGATTTTGATCTGTGATTCTTGATTTTGTTGTTATTTGCTGTGTTTTGAACCTTTGTATAAGTGTGGATTAGGTATTCATGCTTGTTGGTATGATGAGGGCCCGGTCGCCTCACGTGTGTTTCAGAATAATTCCGGACCATTTTGGAGTTAGTTAAGGTTGTTGGTGCTGGTATGTCGCACTTACGGGGTTTAGTGTGCATGTGCGATGTCGTACATGCAGATGAAGGGACATAGAAGTGGGCTTTTACCTGGAGCTAGGAGGCCGTATATGTGGATGTTGTTGCGCAAATACGCTGCCATGCCCGCGATGATGTTTTACGCACTCGCGAGTGTACAGGTGCGAAGGCTGGATGTGAGGGAGAATCTCGCAGATGCGAGCATGGGCTCGCAGAAGCAAGCTCACAGATGCGAGATTTTTAGTCACATATGCGAAATAATTGGTAGACTTATTTATTTCGATGGTTAGCTCATGTTTCATTATTTTAAGTTTTGGAGCTTGGAGAGAGGCAATTTTGGATGGGACTTTTACTGCTACTTTGCGGGTAAGTAATTTCCACTTGAATTTGAATATGTATCTTGATTCCCCATGGGTTTATACACTTAAAACATGGATTTTTATAGAGAAAATTAGTGTTTTTGTCTACAACTTAAGAGGATGTATTTTGGAGATTTGAGGGTCAATTTAAATTCGGTTTTATAATCTAATCACATATTTAAACTCGTGGAGTTATAGGTAGTCGGGATCTACCCATTGACTCAGGTGTTGACCTTGTTGGTCCGGTTGAATTTTATTGACTTTTGATGATTTAATTAAAGATTGAAGCTTTATTGTTTTGGATTAATTCCTATAGCTTTATTTGAGTGATCAACTTCTACTTGACTAGGTTTGAGTCGTTTGGAGGCTAATTTGATAGGAAAAACTGTTTTGTAAGGTTGAAGTTATTGCTTGGTGGAGGTAAGTCTTTTGTCTATCCTTGAAAAAGGGAATTCTCCTCTTTGGTGAGTCTATTTGTTACTTGTTATTTGATATAGGAGCCACGTATATGCGAGGTGACGAGTGTATATGCTTAGCTAGGTTATGACCATATTAAGTAGAGTTTGGCTTATGATTATGCCTTATTTCGACTATGTGAATTTATTATCCATGTTTCATTGATTCTATGACTACATGATGAATGCTTAAGGTTATGACTTGCTAAATTCGGCATAGAGGATTATTTTGCCATATTGAGCTTTATTATTAATCCGTAGTAATAAACTTGTCTTATTTGCTCCATGATTTGGTGGTTATATAGATTAATTTACTCACATTATATAATATGATTAGACTTATGCATGTTGAAATAGTTTATTGAGTTGTTGTGATAAATTGAATTACATGATTAGCCATAACCATATTTTAGCCATATGAGATTTTATTCGCATATTTATTTTTATGTCCGGTGCTTCCTTGATTAAATTATTTCTTACACTTATGCATGAGCAAAGAATTGGTTATTGTGAAAAGTTGAGTATTTTGTCACTACAGACTCTTGCGAGGATATTGATTATTGGATATTGATCACTGATTTTGAAATGATCAACGCCTGGATATGGATCCATCTCTCTGGAGGCAGGTGATTACCCATGTTACTTTGGGCCCTGTGAGTGTAAGCACTCGGATTTGGTGGATGGTTTGGACACGTGGCCAGTGTCAGGCACATGGATTTATGTAGTAAGGTATTGAGAAGGGATCCTGAGCATGCTATTTATGTATTTTTTACTCATGCAATGACTTCTATATAAATATTTGGTTGATACTTATCATGCTTTTAGGCGAGGATTGAGGTATTTGTTATCTGTCCGATCTCATTATCTTTAAAGCATGCTTAAATTCCGTTTGTACTGTATCTCTAGCCTTTGGATATAGTTGATGATATTTGCTGTACTCCGTGTCTTGTTTACGTTTTTATCTGATTCTTAGACTGATAGTAAGTGTCGATGTTGAACCCTCACCACTATCTCTTCGAGTCTGGACTTGATAGTTACTAAGTACCGGGGTTTTATACTCATACTACACTTCTTATATCTTTGTGCAGGTTCTAAGGCTGATATTAATGGTATTCCTCCAGCGGAGTAGGAGATCTGTTTGGAGACTTTGTGGTGAGCTGCTTTACTTGATCCGAGCCGCAGCACAGGAGTCCCCTACCCTATTTAGCCATTTCTTTCTATTTATTTTCTTTCAGACATATGTTATTGTCAGATTCAGACTGTTTACTCCTATTAGATGCTTGTGACATTGTGATATCAGGTTTGGACATTATTAGATAGTTGTGATCGTGTTTAGACCCTGTCTTAGACATTTAATTATTATATTATTTTTGAGACTTTTTCCGCATTATTATCTTTATCATATCTCTTTTAATGACTTAAAATTGGATTCTATTGTTGTTGTTTAGTATTGGCTTGCCTAACAAGCATGTTAGGCGCCATCATGTCCTTTAGTGAGATTTTCGGTCATGATATTCTTGGGACACATAGGTTTTTACAGACACGTTATAAAAGCTTTCTCTAAAATTGCTACTCTTTTGTGTAGGTGTAACGACCCGATCGACTGTTCTGAGTACAAGCTTTCTTTTGTGTGTTTCTAGACTTTTCATAACTCTATTTGATTATTTATGACTTGCGTGCGTGATATGTGTCGATTTACAAAAAAATTAAATTTAAATTTTTAATGAAAATATGATTATTAACTTTAAAAATGAATAGAATTGAACACGGTCAACATTTTTTGGTAAATGACTTCGGGATGGTACTTTGAAGATTCTGGTAAGTTCGTATGATAATTTTAGACTTGTACGTAGTTTGGTTGGAGTCCCGGGTGAGCCGAGGCCATTTTAGCGCATTAAGTGAATTTGTTTTGGAAATTTGAGTTTTAAACTTGAAAATCTTGAGTTTTTGATGGACGATTCTTGATATTTGATATTATTTTGATGATTGGAATTAACGAGAAAGTTTGTATGATGTTATTACACTCGTGTGGATGTTCATATTGGAGCGTGAGAATCTCTGGTAAGTTTCTGATGGGTTGCGGACCATTTTGGCATAGCTGTGTAACTACTGGTGTTTGAACATGCGGATCTCGTATTTGTGAGGTTCTGCTTGCAAATGCGAGCATCGCTTTTGCGAGGGGGGGCTCGCCTTTGCGAAGTTGGACTGGGGCAAGGCACTTTGTAATCGCGAAGTATGTATCACAATTGTTGACAGGGGGTGCTGCTTTTGCGATAAGTTGGTTGCATTTGCGACACTGTGGGCGTGAGGGGCAGCTTCGCATTTTTTGAAGTCATGTTCTCATTTGTGGACTGCCCAGATTCGCCTTTTCGATGGAAACAACGCTTTTGCGATAGTGGAGGCTTAGAAGCTGGTATGCAATTGCGACTAGCTGTTCGCTTTTGCGATCATCGAGTTCGCAATTGGGACATATGCAGCTTGGTAAAATGATTGAATTTCAGGACTTATCTCATTTTACACTATTTTTCAACCCTAGTCTCCACATAGGCAATTTTTGAAGAGCCATTTCTTCCCAAATTTATTGGTAAGCAACTTTAATTTAATTTCAATCAATTTCCATTACTTTTTCATGTATTTCTTCATCAAAATCTATATATTTTAAAGTAATAATTGGGGGTTTTGGTTAAAATTTAGGAATTTTGTAAAATTATGATTTAGAGCTCAAATTGAGATCGGATTCCCAAAAGAATCACATATCCGGGCTCGGGAGCGAATGGGTAATTGGGATTTCGTCTTAAATTCGGATTTTTGACTACCTAGGCCCAGGTTGACTTCTTGTTGACTTTTGAGATTTTGGCAAAGATTGAACCTCTTTTTATTGGGGATGTTTCCTTTAGCATTGTTTGACTTGCTTAGATGATATTTGACTAGGTCTTGATTATTTTGCGGGATATTTCTAAGGGAGACAGTATTGGATTGTGTAATTATTCCGGAATGAGGTAAGTGTCTTCTGTAGCATTGTTGAAAGAATTTTTCCTACTAAATGATATTGTTTGCTACATGAGGGAGTAATGCATATACGAGGTGACGAGCATATATGTATGTGCCAGGGTTTCCATGATCGGGAGGGAGAATTATATGCTTCTTTGTACTTTGTTGAACTTGGCGATCCCTCGATTTATGCTTCAATTAATTTATGACTGATGACTTTAATTATCTGTGCTAGAGATCATGTTAGAACACATGGCATCTTAAAAGGATTTAACATGCCATTTTGCAGATTGGTTTACATACTTAACTTGGTCGTAGTATCATGAACCTATATCTATACCTGTTATTGTCATGTTACTCGTGCTTTTTTATCCATAATAAAAGATGATGATTGGGGCCTTAGGGAAATGTTTGGACGATGGGTATTTCTGTGCGGTTGATATGTTGTTGGCACGAAGATTATTTTCGTGTGGTTTGAAATGAGATTGGCTTGTTGTTTCGCGCAAAAAGAAAGGAAGTTGTATTTCTTTTATGATTACTTGTTCGTTAGACATATGTATGCTCTCTACCTTGGTTTCCATCTATATTTTCTGCTTTGTGTGTTACCTTCATGCTGATGTTCTTTATGGAGTTTACCTCCATGTTTCCTCTTTGGTCTCTTACTATCTTATCTATGTTCCTTCCTTGTTTGTTACAGTTACATCTATGCTTTTAATTGAGTTATTACTGCTACCTGCCCTCACTTAGGTCATGCTTTTACTTGTTGCTAGCCTTTACATGTTACATGCCCTTAATTGTCACGTGATTTACTTTTTAGAGGCCTTAACCTGCTACATATTTTCACTTGCTACATTCTTTCACTTACTATAGGTCTTCACTTAATATAAGCTTTTACTTACCATATGCCTTCACTTATTATATACCTTTACTTGCTACATGCCCCTACTTGCTACATGATTTCACATGTTGAGTGCCTCCATTGATACATGTTCTTACTAGCCAAATATCTTTACCCATTTCATGTCCTACTCTTCTTTGCTTAACTAGATTGGGTAACTTTTAGATTGGTTGTATGTTGTGCTTTGTAAAAGCCTTGTCATTATATAAGATAGACTAGATTTGATACTAGATTACCCATCTTACTCTGTTTGAGTTGTATTACCTAGTTGAATACCACGTGTTCATTTTCTTAGTGTTACATTGTGAATTTTTCCTCGTGTTTGGTTGTTATTGTAGTCTCCTACGATATTATTGTATATTGGGATTGGGTTGCACGCCACAATAGTGTAGATGTTGATATGGGGATCGGGTTGTATACCGCAACAATGTTAATATCGATATGTGGATCGGGTTGCACGCCACAACAGTGTTGATGGTGATATGGGGATCGGGTTGCACCAACAACAAAATATATACATATATATATATTTGCAAGTGTGTGTGTGTAGATCATGTTGTACACCGTAACAAATAGGACGAATTGTTGAATTTTGCCACTATGTTGTACTGTAAGACCATGAATTGATGATATTGTGGGGCCCTCAATTTTTTACTTTCTCGCCCCGTTTACTCTGTGGCCATTTATTTTTCTCTATCTCGCTATTGCTTCTCTGCTTATCATTCTTTCAGTTATATATAGCAAGTGAGTATCTTTAGCTTAAAACCTCGTCACTACTTCATCGAAGTTAGTCAAGATACTTACTGAGTACATGGGTTCGGTTGTACTCATACTACACTTCTGCACCTTGCGTGCAGATCTTGGAGCCGCATAGTTGTAGAAGACGAAGCCTTGAATTGAAGACGTACTCGTGTTCCGGATTCAAGCCACCTCTTATTCAATGTAGTTTAGGAAAGAAGTTCTATTTATGTAAACTTCAAATAGATATTGTATTTATTCTTCATATCGGTTTTGTAAATCCAAATTATAGTGGCTCATGACTTGTACTACCAGTCCTTGTGGTACTTGTATTGGATTCGGTTGCAATTTTTATTATATATTATCGATTTCTCAGTTTAATAGTAACTTATATCATTTGGCTTACCTAGCGGGTTGGTTTAGGTGCCATCACGACTTGGTGAGGGTTTTTTAGGGTCGTGACAACTTGGTATCAGATCACTAGGTTCATAGGTTCTGTGAGTCATGAGGAAGTGTCTAGTAGAGTCTTACGGATCGGTATGGTGGCGTCCATACTTATCTTTGAGAGAATATAGGGCATTTAGGGAACTTCTCTTCTTTTTTTTACCATGCGAACTTGTTTCAGTTTGAAGCCTGCAACTTCGATTCTTCTTGTTTGTTTGTATGTGATCTTGAGCACTAAATATCATTATGCACCGACGTCTTTTGATGTTGCGAATGGGCTGCGAAGGGTCGTGGATGCTTGAAGTCGCGATGGATTGTCTAGGCTTGGATGTCGATGTGTTGGTGCATATTCTAGTTTTTCATTTGTAGGATGAAGCGAATTCTTATATCTTGTCACCGAGTGTAGACTCGGGAGGATTAATTGATTTCCTAGTTGTTGTGACCATGGTGGGGTCATGGGAAGTTGTTGATTTGAATCTAGCCGGTGGGTTATCTCCTGCATAAAGATTTGAGGTCGTGTACTTTGTATGAGGCTTCTATTCAGTGGAATGCATATCTTATCATTTCGAAGCATTTGAGGAAGTTGGTTTGGCTGTCACAAGGATGAGTATGCACTTGGCAAAGTCTTTGGAGTGTTTTATGACTAGTGTTACATTATGAAGTATTCAGCCGATTAACAATGTGGGACCGAGGCAGCTATAAAGGAAAGGTACTGTGGGTTACCGACGATGTGTTCTATGGCTTCGAACCAAGTGCGGTAGTTTGCGATCGACGATCGGATTGCAAGGTCATGTGTTATATTAGTTTCTGGACTAAGGAATGCTTGTAGATTAGTTGACTTGGAAAAAGGATGACTCTAAGGATGATTCGAGCAATGGATTTGTTGGATGTATGATGTACTACACATTATGGGTTATAGAGGTCTTGGGATGATTTAGGGTTAATGCTCGTTGTGGATGTAGTGTGAAAGGAAAGGGAAGGGCTTGGTTACTTCTTTTGGATATTCATGTGCTAGTGAAGCATAAGTGGTTCGGTGCGTATTGGATGTGCATCGAAGATTGGGGCGGAGTAGATGGCTATTGAGAAGGTTCTGATGAGTTCAAGATTTATTTGTGGTAATTAAGGATTTTTGGATTTGTGTATGGGTAGGAATTGAGCTTGGTAGTGGATGGTGTCTAGACTTGCAGTACTTCTATATCAATATTGACTCTAACGGCACTATTAGAGAGATGCAATAAACAACTTTAGATTCGCAGAAGGTCCCTTTAGAGCGAGCATTTCAGGTTGAGTTACTTTTGCGTTTAGCAGTCTGTGTGACTCGGTTGAGTTAGAGGAAAATCAGTTCTAATGACTTGATTATGTGTTAAAGGGTTTCGAAGACTCCACGATGGTTATGGCCACAACTCGGGGTTGATGTCTTCTACGAGTATAGAAGGTGTGTTGCCTGTGGTGATGTAATGACCAGGCCGGTCGTTTTGTGAGGTCTAGCCCCGTTCCCCCATTTACTGCTCCTTTTGTGCTTTATAGCTGTGATGTGACTTGCTAGGATAGTTGGTTCGGGACCGGAGGGATATCGGAATAAATTGAGACACTTAGTCTCAAAGTTGGAAGCTTAAGTTGAAAAGGTTGACAGGATGTTGACTTATGTGTAAACGACTCCGGAATGGAGTTTCGATGGGTCTGTTAGTTCCATCGGGTGACTTTAGACTTAGGAGCATGTCCGGATTGTGATTTGGAGGTCCGTAGTTGAATTAGGCTTGAAATGGTAAAAGGTAGAAATTTGAAAGTTTGACCAAGAGTGGAATTTGTGGTTACTGGGCTCGGATTGGAGTTTCGGGAGTTGGAGTAGGTCCGTGGTGTCATTTATGACTTGTGTGCAAAATTTGGGGTTAATCGGACTTGATTTGATAGGTTTGAACGTCATTTTAAGAAGCTGGAATTCCTTAGTTTCAATAGGCTTGAATTAGGGTACCATTAGTGTTTTTGATGTTGTTTGAGGTGATTTGAGGGCTCGACTGAGTTCGTATCTAGTTTTTGGACTTGTTGGTATGTTTGGTTGAGGTCCCGGGGGCCTCGGGTTGATTTCAGATGGTTAACAGATCGAAAATGAGACTTAGCGCACTACTGAAGATGGAGTCTGCTGGTGTAATTGCACCTGCGGAGCATTGATCGCATGTGAGAGCTGGGATGCGCAGAAGCGGAGTTTTAACTAGGAACTGTGGAGCGCAGATGCGGAAAGAATTCCGTAGGTGCGGACTCGCACTTGCACGTGGAGGATCACATAAGCGAAAAAGGATTGAGGAAGCTGCTCCGCAGAAGCGGATTGTTTGCGCAGCTGCACGCCCGCAGAAGCGGTTGGTCGGCTTAGTGGCTTCCGCAGATGCAGAGGATGGACCGCAAAAGCGATGCTGCATAAGCGGCTAAATTGGCCGCAGAAGCGAGAATACTGGGCAGATTATTTAAAATGAGGGTTCCGAGATTTTCACATTTTTTAACATTTCAAGCTCAGGATTTGGCGATTCTTGAGAGGATTTTCAGGGGATTTCTTGAGGTAATTCACTTGTGATCTAATTTGTTCAATAATTGTGTTTCCCCATTGATGTTCCCACCTAGTTTGTGTGTATTTAAGGTGGAATTTGGGAGTTTGAGGCTAGGGGTTTGGGAGAGTTTGATTTGGGGGTTTGTGTGGCGATTTGGTGTCGGAATTTGGTAAATTTGGTATGATTGGACTCGTGGTTGAATGGGCTTTCGGGTTTTGTGACTTTTGTCAAATTTCGAGACGTGGCACGGGGGCCGGCTTTTGAGTCGACTATTGACTTTTGATTAATAACTTAGTATTTCCTTATGGAATTCATTCCTTTAGCCCGTGTTGATTGTATCACATTGTTTGTGGCTAGATTCGAGGCATTCAGAGGCCATTTCGCGAGGCAAAGGTGTGCTGGAGTGGAGATTTGCTCGGATTGAGGTAAGTAACACTTCTAAACTTGGCCCTGAGGGTTCGAAACCCTGAATTATGTGTTATATGATTGGTGTTGAGGTGATGCGCATGCCAAGTGACAAGTGTGTGGATGTGCACCGTAATAATTGTGACCTGGTCGATTCCATGGAACTGTATAGTGGATTTATCTTGTTCATATCCGTGTTTTCAGCATGTGATAAGTAATTCAGCTGCCAATCATGCTAGAAATCATGTTTAGGCTATATGCTGGTACTGTTGGGACCCATAGTGGTCGATTCTTGCTGTCGACTTATTTATTACATTATCGTACTCAGTCATATTTATTCATTGCATATCATATCTCACTCTCTTTTGCTATTTATTGCTACATAATATCATCATTTTTGGGCTACTTTCACGACATTATGAGCCCAAGAGAGATAGACTGGAGAGATTGATGACTGAGTGAGGCCGAGGGCCAGATAGAGAGTGATAGTTATTGGATCGGGATGCACGCCACAACATGTTTTATTGATTTATGCCTGGATATGGCTTATTATAGCGCTTAGGTTGAAGGAGCCCTCCGGAGTCTGTACACACCCCCAATGAGCGCAATTGACTATATTGAGGGATGGATCTTCCTTGGACATGGATCTTGTCCGAATCATTTATATTTGTGGATGGATTTTCCCCTGGGATGGATTGGACTTATATAGTACTGAGTGACTGACTGTCAGTTGATGTGTGTATATATATATATATATGGGATAGATCTTCCCTGGGCTGGATTGTCCATATACAGTACTAAGTGATTGACTATTCTGAGAGTGTGAGTACACGAGGCTTTCAGCACGGTGCATCACATACATCATGTGCATTGGCATGTAGATGTAGAGAGGTCATACTCCTCATATCATTCAGAATTGATCTATTTTACTTGAAATGAGTTTAACTATTGAACTTGAAAGCATGTCTATATTTCTGTACTATTATTTCTGTATTGAACTGTACCTACTGAGTTCGTCACTACCTTTTAGTCCAAAGGTTAGATTTGTTACTTATTGAGTTGGTTGTACCCACGCTACACCCTGCACCTCGTGTGCAGATCCAGGTGCTTCCGGCCACGGCGGTTGCTGAGTTGTGGAGTCCGGATTTCCAGAGATTATCGAGGTAGCTTCTTGGCGTTCACAGACCTTGACTCTCCCTCCTTACCTTTCATTTTATGTTTCAGTTTTTATTACCTAGACAGTGTAGTATACTATGTCTTTATATAGATGCTCATGTACTCGGTGACGCCCCAGTTTAGGGAGAGATTTTTTGTGAGTTATGATTTCTTACTTTGTTTTAAAAAGGTTTTCCTTAATTTTAACTGCTTCCCTATCTTTCAAAGCTTTAGAGTTTTGGAAATGTCTGCGTAGTCAGCTTGCCTAGTACCATGATATTCACTATCACGATAGGTTAGTTTTAGGTCGTGACAGGTGATGTCCTCCCGGATTCAGTTAAATGAAATGTTCTCGGATCGATGAGGTGTTGATTCTGCTTGTGATTCAGAGTTAGTTATGAGGTTTCATAGTTTCATGAGTTAACATGATAGTTGCGGTGCGCCGTGAGGGATAGAAAGTTGTGAGTACACGGTTGCAGTTTAGTTACAAAGAGAAGGTCATGAGTTCTAGAAGGCATGGATGATTTCAGATATTTGAGAAAATGCTGGCACTATTTGATATCGCCTGAGAAAAGTGTGCATTTTAGCAGGCGCATTGTGTTTTGACTTGAAGAGGCTTGACAAGAGTTACGATGTTCGCCTTGTTTTGGGCTGTTGAGGTTCAGGTTTTGCTATGTGGCGCAGATGATCTATGTGAGCATTTTTCATAAGATGATGGTGTATGAGTGATGTATTAGTAGTTTGAGTAGTGGAGTTGTGATCGGATATGGAGATTCCGGTATTCATGAGGTTTAGAGACTGGATGTTCTCGTAGGCAGACTATTCCTTGGTTGCGGAATGTGAGATATGTGAAGAATTGGATAGTTGATGGTTTGTGTTACAGATAGGTTGTTATGGACTTTTGGAAGGTTATTTACCTATTTGAGGATGATCGGAATTGGTTTAGGGGGTTATTTGTTGGCCCAATGAGAATGTGTATTCTATATCGGATTGGGTTTGCTTACTCTTACGCAACTATTACCATAGTTATATCACCAGGCCGAATGGATGTTATTCGTGCCCTAGACTATATTACACATTTATCTTTTATGCTATGATGGGTTGTGAGGCTACTTGGTAATTCGCACGCATGTTGTAATCCAGTTTAGGGCTTGTGGTGATATGTGAGCAAGATAGCTCTTGTGATGTTGATTTTATTATTTCACCCTAGCCGTGTGATGTTTGGCTATAATTATATATTTTTAGTGCATTACTTACCTTACATGTTGGTGCTTTAATGCTAAATTGTACTATATTTGTGCTTAATTAAGTTTTATTTATGTATAGGTATTGTGGAGAAGAAATTGGGAGCAAAGTAGAGATTTTATGTGTATTTTATACACTACAAGAATGGCTCACTATTATTTAATGATTGAAAATATTATGATATCATGATTGGGTGATGATTGAAGACATAATAAAGAGGTAAGGATTAAAATAAGAAAAGAAAATAGCAATTGGAAAGAAAGAGAAAAGGAATGAGCAGAATGGCAAAGTTAGGCGAAAATGTACTGGATCCAGCGCTATGGCCAGCACGAGGCGCTAGCCAGGACCCTGTGTTGCGGGATTTTTCCTATTTCGTGTGGGACAAGGTTACTTCGGCTCTACACGGTCCCAACTTGTATAAAAGGGGTCCTAAACCTAATTTGGGGGATATCTAACATACTTTGAAGGAGAATTCACGTGGAGGAACACACACCACGCTTCGAGGAGGCTTCTAACTAGTTTTTCTTCTCTTCTCTTCTTTTAATCTCATAGTTTATTAGTTATAGAGTTTTGGGTGCTACATGAGCGTTGTAGTTTGAAGATTGAATTGTTCTTGTTATTTTATAGTATTGGTTTATTTTTTTAATCTTGCTCTTAATTATTTGATTGCTAGATCACCAATTGAATACTATCTACTAATCTAGGATTGAAGTCGGGAGATGGAATTTTAGATTGCATATAAGATTGAGTAGAGCGAGATCTTGAACCTGATTAACGTACTTCAAGAGAAGGCTACAAGCAATATTAACCATGTCAGCCAATAAACTAGATAAATTAATTAGACAATTTATGTAAAAAACTAACGGGATTGTTAGCTAACCCATAGCTCTAGAATATCGTCCCTCATTGAATTCGTCTTTAATATTGCCGACTTGTTTTCTGTAATAGCTTAGTTTGTTACTCTAGATTAGCTTTAGTTATATTATCACACTTTAGAAAATCTCTTGAATAGATTAATTGTTTTAGTTTAATTTAGTAAATAGTTAAGCACAAGTCCCTGTGGGTACGACGGACTTACCATCTTATATTACTTGTATGACCACGTATACTTGTGTGTGCATTTGGGAGTAACAGGTTTTTGGTGCCATTGCCGCGGACTTAAAAATTAACTATTTTACTAGATTAGATATTTAATTTTTTCTATTCAAGTTTTATTTATTTATTTAAATTTAGTTTAATATTTTATTATGTTTGTTGACATGGCATCTTGGAATGAGAATTGGTCCAATATTGGTTATTCTTATTATGGTGGTCCTTGTCCATATTGTGGAGGACCACACTTGTGTCAAAATTGTGAATCTCAATCTTATGAGTGGAATATTTGTAATGTGTGTGGTGGTTAAGGTGGCCATTGGGATGGTTGTCCTAATTCTTATTATCCTTCTCAGAGCTCTTATTATAATGTTTCTAATAATGTTTATGAGTTTGATAGGAGCAATAAAGTGGAGGATATGGAACGTGTTGCCCGTATTATGGATATGATGAGGCAAGTAGCCAAGCAACAAGATGAAATTCACAAAAAGACTGCCTTAGCGATTAAAGGACTGCAGGCCAGAATGGATGAATTAATGGCCAATTTTCAAGAAGAACCTCAACTCGACGAAGAGAGCGGGTTCCCACAAGAAGATAACTTTGAAGAAGCAGATATCGTGAGCCATCTTGGCTAGAGGAACAAGCTCAACTGGTAAACTTTCATGGGGTTCTATGTATTGGTCTTTCAAATATGGAAGAACAGTTGATAGACGAAAGAACTAATCTCAGGCAAGAGATAGACGAATTTGGCTCAGATATCCATGGCCTGCAGGCTCGATTAAATAAAAAGGTTGAGGCGTCTGATTCCCTACAACCAATTTTTGTGGATACTGGCCAGCTTATGGAGCGGAAAGAGGAATTCCAACTATTCGACCACAATATTATTAATGATGTCAAGGTTGAGGAAGTATGCAAGAGTGAGGATGTTAAAAGTGAAGCGATTCTAGGGTTGGAGCTCATTGGACCTTATTCTAAAAAGTTTTTAATATTTTTCTTGGTTGGTGACACGAGAATTGATCCATTCGAGCCCCTGGAGGAGTCAATGAATGAGGAACAAAGTGCATATATTTTGAAATTTGTGATGCCGAGGAGACAAAATGACATCCCTCACTTAAGGGCCAAGAAGTGTAAGATGTGATATCTATTGGTTGATTCCTTTATTTTCACACCACTGCCCCAGGAACGTGAAAGAAAAATTGATGCGAAACTGGGGACCAATTCATATCCTCAAGTGGAAGGAAAAAGTGGTGAAAGTGAAGTTATCATGCCACGATTATAAATAAGGCTCTTGTTGGGAGGCAATCCAATTCTACTCTTTCTTTTTATTTTTGTTTATTTTTTTTATTGTGTTATCGTTGTAGTGTTGTTTTTGTATTTTGCAGGAGTAGGAGCATGGAATTAAGGCTGGTAGGCCTATGCATAAGTGAGTAGTGGTTGAAACTAAGGGTGGGGTGCCTGCACAAAGGACCATACCTGGGAGAAGTTTGTGTATCCATTGAGCTTGTAATGCTTAGGCCTTGGCCTAGCAGGGAGTCTCTTTTACCCTCTTGTTATTTACAATGTGCATTGTGGACATTGCCCAATTTTATGTGTGTGGGGTGAGGAGATTGTCTTAGTGATTTTCTGTGCTATCCTAGCTTAATTGTAGTATTCTTTCGTAGTGTAGTGATTATTATAATTAAAAAAATTAAAATTGAGAAAAGAAAAAAAATTCGAAAAAGGCTTGGACTTTTTCCGACGATGTATCTTTTGGAAAATTTTCTTGAGGGATTAAAATCCGACTAAACACCAAAAAGTTTTTTTTTTTTGGGATAATTAGGTAGTATCCCTTGGTTTTTCTTTGGGCACCAATTCTTTTCCAAGGGTGTAGTACTTTGTGTTTTTTAGGAGTAGGATAGGAGGAAGTTGAGTTACTCTGAGGTACCTATTAACGTGTTTGGTGCTGACATATTAGATTATGGCATGCACACTGTTTTCCCGTACATTTGATTTGAATTGTGACGCCTGAGTAAAATAAATAGCCTACTCTGTGACGCCTTTTCTCAGTTGTTTGACTAGTATTCCACATAGTGTAATATTGCTTAAAAATTTTCAATTTTATGTGCATGCTTGATTTGAGAGTTGAACGGAACCATCTCGATTGAGTCATGTGCAATGTGTGTGAGGATTTGTAATTTTTTGTGCTATCTTGTGTAGTCTAGAACTTGCCCCGTGTGTTAATTGAAGCGAAATCAGTAAGTTGTGCTAGCTTAAGAGATGATGTAGGCATTTCTTGCTTGATCATAGATGTTCTTGTCACTTAAAAATAACATTTTTGTTGCTAGCCCATTTGAGCCTATAGACCTTTTCTTTGGCACCCACATTACAAGTCGTACCCTTACTTTGTTCTTAATTTGAGATTATTGAACCTTGACCTCCTAAGACACTTAGTCACTAAAAGAAGTAAGGTGAGAGATTGGGGAGTAGCTTTCGAGTGGAACCATAGAAGGGCCCTTAAGGTGCACTAAAGTTGTGAAAAAAAGGTCACTAGCCGATGAACCTTAATGTTTTGAGGGTGTGTAGAAAAGAAAAAAAATAGGAGAAAAAGAAGAGAAAAAAAATTGCAAGAAGAAAAAATGATAGTTCAAATAAAGTAGAGAAACACACACCTCCTAATCTTACTAATTCATGCTAGTGGGAATGTAGAAGTTCTTTAAAAAAAAGGGGCTATGTTGTATATGGTTTGTGGCGAGTGAATTGGTTGAGAAGAATATGTGCTCGATTTGTGAGTGTAGTGTATTAAAGTGCTTAGGAGGGTGAGTCACTATTCCTAAAAGTATCCTACCCATCCCTTAGCCTACATTACAACCTTAAAGTCCTAATTGATCCTAAATTTGGCTAGCTTAGATTAGTGGAGAGATGTACACTACGGGCAAGCTTATGGTACGGCCACGTGATGCACATGAATTCTTTGAGAGAGTGACCCATTTTTTTTGTTCAAATTGTGTGATGTCCTTAAATTATGTTCAAAGGCATACTTGAATGTGTGGACTATTCTATATTCACTCTTTTGTTTGGTGGTGAGGGCACATGATCTCCTAAAGGATTGATAATGTTGTAAACTTCTCTTGTTAGGAAAGTGCACTAGTTGAGGGTGCTTAGTGGTAACGAGTCGTCTCTTGAGGTAGGGTGGTTACGAATAGGTTGTTTGAATTGATTGAATTGAAATCGTTATACTTGGGCAGGTTTGAAATGGGAATAATGTGAAATTTGTATGTTCATGCTTGATTGCCAGTATTGATCTTAGTCAAGGGTAGAGTGTATGGTTAAAAATTGGATTGCTCCTATTTTGGTTATATTTACGTTGTTGGGGTGTAGTTGTTAGTTCCATTGCTCGAGGACGAGCAACGTTTAAGTATGGGGTAGTGATGTTTGGCTATAATTATATATTTTCAGTGCATTACTTACCTTACGTTTTGGCGCTCTAATGCTAAATTATACTATATTTGTGTTTAATTGAGTTTATTTTATGTGTAGGTACTGTGGAGATGAAATTGGGAGCAACATAGAGATTTTATGTGTATTTTATACACTACAAGAATGGCTCATGATTATTTAATGATTGGAAATATTATGATATCATGATTGGGTGATAATTGAAGACATAATAAAGAGTAATGATTCAAATAAGAAAAGAAAACAACAATTGGAAAGAAAGAAAAAAGGAACGAGCAGAATGGCCAAGTTAGGCGAAAATGTACTGGATCCAGCGCTATGGCCAGCTCGAGGCACTAGCAAGGACCCTGTACTATGGGATTATCGGCCCTACACGGTCCCAACTTGTATAAACGGGGTCCTAAACCTAATTTGGAGGCTATCTAACATACTTTGAAGGAGAATTCACGTGGAGGGACACACACCACGCTTGGAGGAGGCTTCTAACTAGTTTTTCTTCTTTTTTCTTCTTTTAATGTCATAGTTTATTAGTTCTAGAGTTTTGGGTTCTACATAAACGTTGTAGTTTGAAGCTTGACTTGTTCTTGTCATTTTATCGTATTGGTTTATTTTTTTTAAATCTTGGAATTAATTATTTGATTGCTTGATTACCAATTGAATACTATCTACGCATCTAGGATTGAACTCGGGAGAGGGAATTTTAGATTGCATATAAGATTGAGTAGAGCGAGATTTTGAACCTAATTAACGGGGAACAAATTTGCGGTTAGGGATATACCTAATCGCCTTGCTTGGTTACTATACAGGAATTATTAATGCGTTCTTGTTAACCCTAATTCTATAGGAATATAGGCGTTAAATTAGCTTGGATAGGCGAGTAGTACTTCGGGAGAAGGCTACGAGTAATATTAACCCTGTCAACAAATAAACCAGATAAATTAATTAGACAATTTAAGTAAAAAACTCTACGGGATTGTTAGCTAATCCATAGCTCTAGAATATCGTCTCTCATTGAATTCGTCTCTAATATTGCTGACTTGTTTTCTGTAATCGCTTAGTTGGTTACTCTAGATTACCTTTAGTTATATTATCACACTTTAGAAAATTGCTTGAATAGAATAATTGTTTTAGTTTAATTTAGTAAATAGTGAAGCACAAATCCCTATGGGTACGATATCTGGACTTACCATCTTATATTACTTGTATGACCACGTATACTTGCGTGTGCATTTGGGAGCAACACCGTGCTTGTCTTTTTCCGTTGTATTATGCCTAATCATCTCCCCATCATTTAATGTGCACTTTATTGTGCTTGATGTTGACGCACATGTGCTTAGTGAGAATGAGCATTATGACTTGATGGGTATTCTTATGTGGATTGATATGTTTGGGATCGGGTTGCGCGCTGAAACGAAGTTATGTGGGATACCCTTCCTTGTGTTTAGTTTATGTGCTTTGTTTTCCCTTTGTAGGATGAGTTTATGAAATTATGCCTTTATTTTTATATTAGTTGCACTTGTTTCATAGTCCTTGTATCTTGTTGTCTTAATATTTTTGATATATTTGAGTTATTTCCTGTTGGGTGTATGAACCACATTGTGTGAGCTTCCATATGGCCTTCAGTGAGACTTGTCAGTTGAACTGCTTGTATCGGGTGAGACGAGGTTATTGGACCTGAAAATTGTGTAATCGGGTTAGGATAAGGCATGGATGGAAGAAGAATGTCACTAGCTGGCTCAGAATATGGCGGTGGTCTTTGTCAGACAAGAGAACTCCACGACTTATTAAATTCATGGGAGGTTTTGAGTTCTGGAAATATTGTGAGGGTTCGAAACGAGATTTTATTTCATATGCGATATGTTACCAGTACGGGATGAGCAACTATCGTGGTCGGAAGTTATTGTTGTGGGTACATGAGTTATTTGGTACATCGTGTGATTTGATCTTGGATGTTTATTGACGGCTTTGGAGCCACTCTTGGCACGTTCAAGGACGAATGTATGTTTAAGTGGGGGAGAATGTAATGAACCGATCGGTCGTTTTGAGTACAAACTTTTCTTTCTGTGTTCCGAGACTTTTCATAGCTCTATTTGATGATTTATGACTGGCGTGCGTGGTCTCTGCCGATTCAAGAAAAATTTGGATGTGAATTTTTTAAAAAAAATGTGATTTTTGACTTTAATAATGACTAGATTTGACTATGGTCCACGTTATTGGTAAACGACCTCGGATCGGTGTTTTGAAAATTCCCGTAGGTTCGTATGATAATTTTAGACTTGTACGTATATTTGGTTAGGGTCCCGGGTGACCCGATGCTGATTCGGTGCATTATATGAAATAATTGGAAAATTGAATTTTAAAACTTGAAAATCTTGAATTTTGACGGTCGATTCTTGATATTGGATGTTATTTTAATGATTGGAGTTAGCGAGCAAGTTTGTAGGATATTATTACACTCGTATGGATGTTCGTATTGGAGCTCAAGGAGCTCAGGTGAGTTTCAGATAGGTTGCAGACTATTTATGCATAGCTACGTAACTGTTGATGTTTTGAACCTGCAGATCTTGCATTTGCGAGGTGATGGGTGGCTCGCATTGTGAAGTTGGGCTGAGGCTAGGCACTTGGAAATTGCGAAGTATGTATCGCAATTGTGGACAAGGGGTCTCCGCTTTTGTAATAATTTGGTCGCGTTGCGACACAGTGGGTGCGGGGGGCAGCTTCGCATTTGCGAAGTCATGTTCGCATTTGCGGACTGCCCAAGATCGTTTTATCGATAGAAAAATCACTTTTGTGATTGTGGAGCCTCAGAAGCTGGTTCGCAATTACGACCAGTTGTTTGCTTTTGTGAATGTCGCAATTGCGAACAAGAGTTCACAATTGCAACATCTGCAGTTGGGTAAAATGTGATAATTTCGGGAATTCATTTTATACCATTTTCAACCGTAGACTCCATAGAGGCAATTTTTGAAGATCCATTTCTTCCCAAATTGGTAAGCAACTTTAATTTGTTTTCAATCAATTTCCATTCTTTTTAATGAATTTCTTCATCAAATTTATGAATTTCAAAGTAGAATTTGAGTGTTTTGGGTAGAATTTAGGTATTTTATAAAATTGAGATTTAGACCTCAAATTGAGTTAGATTTTGAAACAAATCACATATTTGGGCTCAGGGGTGAATGGGTAATCGAGATTTGGTCTTAATTCCGGATTTCGACCAAGTAGGCTTGGGTTGATTATTAGAATTTTGGCAAAGATTGAACCTTTATTGATGGGGGATGTTTACTTTAGCATTCTTTGAATTCCTTAGACGATATTTGATGTCATGCCCCAACCTTGGGGAGGGGGACCGACGCTCGACAAAGTTACCCCAATCAAGCAAGCCTACAAGTGCCTACTAATCAACTTTACTCATGAACTATTTGAGAAGAAATAGCAAGAGATAGACACAAAAAGAAAAAATGTACAACAACAACTTACATTACTTTTAGGATCTTCATTTGCAATTACCCAAAACATAACAAGTTCAAAGTTTAAAAGTGGAACATCCAACAAATAAAACAACATTTATAGTTTGTTTACCCGAATCAAAACACCACTCACGACATGTCTGTGGACCCTCTAAATAACATGAGTATGATATGGAAGTGCAGGTGACAAGTCCCGGCTATACCTTAGAACAATGTGTAAGGATTAATATAATACGAGAGCCCCGATACAGAGTAGTGCTCATCAAAAATCAGCTGAAGGAAGATCCGCTCCTAATAAGAGCCTATATCGCCTGCTGAAGTATCATCTGTATCCATTAAAAATGCAGTGTCCCCGACAAAAGGGACATTAGTACATTAGGAGTAGTACTAGTATGTAGAGCAGATAAACATTGTATAAAAAAGTGAGATAGCTCAAAGAGAGGTAAATGAGATACATCAAGAAGCTATGAAACAAACAATAAGATCATATGCCAAGCCTTGTTATACCTACATCATCATGCACTACTACCTTTTTTTCTTAATAAACAAGTGAGCTACATGAGCTATGTTACGGGATACAACAGGTATAATATAAATGTATACTATGTACCAACCAAGGACAATGAAAATGGCACCTATTGTTCGTGCTGACTATGCGTCTCATCGGTCCATCCATATCCCTCTCTTATTATGCACCTATGCGTTTCACAGACTGTCCATAGCGCTCACCTAATTCTTATACTGACTATGCGCCCCACCAGTCTAACCTAGCCAACCTTACTCGGTACCTATGCATTTCACAGACCATCCATAGGGCTCATAGCACATTATTATGCACATGACCGTATGTAAGCTCAAAGCGACATGAGTAACATTACATTTAGAGTCGTAAGTTCCCGGATCATTGTAATACTTCATGTTCATGCCATCATGCAGAACACATATTATTATATTAACACATGTATGGAGAATCAATGAGCAGGTTACATTGGCACATGGATCCAATTCCTTTTTTTTAAGGTTCATCATCATTTAGCATATGATATCTCTCTTTCATCTCGTTATGTACTCATTTGTCATCTTAAGGTTATTAACTATGTTCATGATTCTCGGGGACTTAACATCAAAGTCGTTGCATTTATAATTTTAGAAGCATATACACTATGATTGAAACCATTGGAATGCCTTAATTTCAACGTCATGCTTATTTATGAACTTGAATAACAAATATTAGAAGGAAATCTCATGATATAGGTCTTTTAATCATTCGGCCAAATTCCTAATATGTGAACTCAACTACAAGGTTTGACAATGGAATTCCTCCACCCCATAAACCATTCCAAAGCAAACAATATATCTACGATATTCCTACAACACCCAAAAATCTTCATGGGCACATGCATGCCCATCCTTTTACTCCCAACTCAAGAATCACACCTTCCATTCTTCACATACACCCCAATACGAAATTAAGGGCTTTTGGCTTCCAATCATCATCCCATAAGCCCCAAAACAATAACATCTTAACTTAAACCCATAACAAACTTTACATGAAAACGTAGGGGCGAATAATTACCCGGTTGGTTGAAGACTTTGTTAGTTTCCCCCTTGAATCCCAAGATTCGAGCAAGAATTGAAGAGTAGAATTGGCAGAGCATCTCCCTCTCTCTCTAAATTGCTCTTCTCTCTCTAAAACATCAGGTTACACCTTCTAAAATAACCCCTTAAGGCCTTAGATCAAAATAGAGTCAGATTAGAAAATTTCTAAAAATAACCCCCCGATGTCAAATCCGTGATACATTCTGCGGTAAGCGGAATGTACACAAAATGATCTTCAAAAATCTAGGTTGGGTCTGGTCAGATCAGCAATCAGATCCTCAGCCTGCAAAACAGATCCGTGATGGATTCTGCGGTAGCATAATGGACCGCAAAATGTCCTAAAAAATTGTGTTTCTTTTGACTCATTCCGTGATGATTCCGGTCAGCGGAACACATCCGCGATAGCATAATGGACCACATAATAGTCATTTTCTACAAATGTTTCTACCAACTCTACAATACATTGTATAGTCCAAAAATCCATACCATGGCACATCAGCTTACCTTGGCACCATAAAATTAAATCCTTGGCAAACTTTATGGGGCCTTACATCCCTCCCTCCCCCCCCCCCC